>NJRL01000722.1:84360-108530 GCA_003063815.1 Aphaenogaster rudis | reverse complement strand
CGCAGCTTTTTTACCATATATTATACCTGCGCAACGACAACATAACGATAACGACACTGTCGTTAGATCTCTATCGAATATATTTTGTCCATGTAGACAAATCTGCAAATTATATCATATATGCAAATACTTAGATTTTAATTATTTCTGTTCAATATTATTCTTATTATGTTATCTTATTATATTTTATTGTAGATATCTTTTTTATTTCGAATTGTATCGCAATTTATACCGTAGCTTTTTTTTATATCGTATTATCACTTTTGGAGCAAATAATTTTTTAATGGAAATTAAATACGTTCACGAGTCTATATGTTGTAGCAAATTAAGATTGTTTTCTTAACATTTTGCTACTATAAAAATTTACTTTTAAGTTACTGAACTTTTTATTTGATACATAGCAAAATTTGCTACGTGAAAGTATAATCGTAAGGATCGGATTATTGAGTGTAGTAGGAGATTTATATATATATATATATATATATATATATATATATATATATATATAGTAGAATTATATATACAAATCGTATTACACATAAAATTAAAAATTATTAGTTATATATGTATAAGAGCCCGAAAATTTTTAAAAGAATACTGTAAGATATGCGCGCGTGCGTGTATACATGTATTATTAGTCAGGAAAAATATTTATATATTTCTACCATAGCTCTGTTTCTTTTGTATACACACTGATATTTGAGTCACTCTTGATTCCAGAATTACAAAAATAAAGATGTTTATAATATAATGTATAATTCTCGCCCTACTTACCGCGTATCCCCGATTGTCACAGTAGATACAAGTTAATTCGTAACATTTTTTAGGACAAATTGCGCAATCGGACAGGAAATGCTTTATATAGTCGCGTAAAAATATTCCAGCAAGCGAAAACTCGTTTGTTATCACTGTGTAAATATAAAAGTTGCAAAGTTTTTAACTATTTAATATGCAAGATGTTTTTAAATATAAAAATATTGTTAATGATTTTTTTAAATAAATAACTTTTTAAAATGAATTTAAATTCTGTTTATTTCGCAGTTATAATCGATACAACGCGAAATTTCAGTGTTTATATAATACTTTTTTTTTTAATAATTAATTTGTATGCACGTATACACAAATATCGTTCTTATATACAGCGTGTTCCGTTACTTCAACGTTCCATTCAGTGAACGCTTGCAAACCGTCGCTATAATTTTTATGATCTGGTTTATTTTCAGTAGTCGTAGTGATAGTTATAACATATCCGGTTTTCGGGCATTATTATCAGGCACGCGAGTTCGGCTCGATTGAATTCGGATCCCATAGGCCATTAAGGTCTCATATATTGTACGGGTACCAATGCATGCCGCACATACAAGTATAATATTTTTTTTTTCTCTACCGAGTGATATAATCCAATTGAAGTGACCGCGGTACGTAAACTGAGTTAATTGGAGCGTGCGTACTGGATCTTTTATGTGGAATTTACAAGCTGACACGGATATTCTGCAATTTATCCATTGCAATTGTTACAGTCGTTTCTCCTATTTGTCCAGTGGAAAGCGAGAAAATAATACCTCCCCGGTTTTTTGCAAGCGAGAGATACGGGCGATGGAATGGTTAAAGTTAGCGGCGGTTAGAAATTCAAAAGACGGCAACGTCATTTGAGAGATACGAGATGTAGGATTATTCATGATTCTAGGTAATAATTACGAGAAATAATTTTTGAAAATATACTGAGTGAGAATCACGTTATATAATACCGTACTTCACGTACGATTATCGACGATTATAGAACTGTGAAGAGAAAAAAACATAAAAGATTGCGCGTTCAATGGAATATATTTGAAACACAGAAGAACGTACATACTGAAGCTGGGGCTAGATCTTTTACAGAATTTCTCAGGCCTTGTGCATGTGCAGTTTATAAATAATGACGCGATAGAATAATTATACGTACAGGGTTAATCAGAGTAATTGGAGCAAAGAGATAATCGTGACACTGAAATAGAATCGCTTTAAAATGTGGTAAAAATTCTGCTATAAATCTTACATATCGCGCAGAGAAATAAAAAGTAATGCTTAAAACTGCATCTCCAGAAATACAAAAGCACGATGTGACACATGAAGCATAAACAAGGATATGTCGAAAGGAATAAATATGCCGAAGGATTTTCAAAACTGGGTTATTATTCCAAGGAGAGAGGCTCGATTTATAAATATATATTTCAAATTGCTCATGAAATTTTAAAATATACAATATTCGGGAGAGAGGAAGGATACAACACAGAGAAAGATATTTCGATCTCGAAGATGCATATCGTTGAGAGATCTGCAATTTTTAAGGTCGAGACAAAACCTTTGGCATTTCTCAGTAGGGAATTCCTATAAAAAAAAGAGACTCGTTGCGATAGAAAATTTTTCTGATAAAAAAATAACAATGGATCCGCTCGGATCGCTGCTCCGTTTAGGTACGCTCGCGGACGTGAAAGATGCGCGGTACGCGAAGGATGCTTGCGAAAAAAATTGGCGGAGTCGAATCGGGTGGTGCATTAGCAGCGACAACTCTCTCTCTTTCTCTCTCCTTTTTCTCCCGGTCGACGTTTCGACCCATTTTAGAGCCTGTGGATTCGCGACGAGTCAACAGGCCAACGTTGCTGGAATGGAAAGTCGTTCTCGCCGGTACGATTAGCGGCACAGCGGCGGCGGCGGCGGCAGCAACAGCGGCGGCGGCGGCAGCAACAGCGGCGGCAGTGGTGGTGGCGGCGGCGGAGGCGGCGGCGGTGGCAGCGGCGGCGGCGGCAGCAACAGCGGCGGCAGTGGTGGTGGCGGCGGCGGAGGCGGCGGCGGCGGCGGCAGCAACGGCGGCGGCGGCGGCGGCGGCGGCAGTAGTGACGGTAGCAGTCTCGGTCGGCGCGTCACGAACGACACGCACGCTGACTGACGTCGCTCGTACAGGAATACTAGTCGTGCGACCGGAGCAAGCGAGGCTGCTTCGTTTCATTGATCCTGCTGTGTTCGCGGACCGTTTCACTTTACTCGCGCTCGACAGCGGTCCTCGAGGGATCTCGAGGACGACGTCGACGATGGCAAGAGTAGCGCGAGGCGGATCGCGCGCGGCTATCCCACCGACGAACCCACGTTACTCCCGAGCGTGATTCCTCCAGAGCGGCGGAGGGAAGTCCACGGAGCGATCGGCTTCGCACTTCGCAGTAGTGCAACGGCGGTCGCGGGCAGCGACGGACCGATCGCGGAGTCGTGTCGCGTGCGTCGGCGGTCTTCTCTCGGCATTCGTCACGCGAAATCGATAAACGGGGACGTCGCGAAAGGGAGAGAGCGAGAGAGAGAGAGAGAGAAAGGGAGAGAGGCGGGCGCTTACGCGCGCACGTTACGATTCGCGTCGTGAAAGGTGCGAAACGAGGGCGAGACGAGAGAGCGGGAGAGCGAGGAGGAGAGAGAAAATAGAGGCGTTCGGGGATAATTGCGAGGAGCGCGAGTGACGGCGATCGCGGTTGGACTCGGCTAAGTCGGGAATTCTCACGACGTCTCGCTTCGCCGCCGCGGAATTCGTCTCGCGGGGAGCAACGACGAGTTTCGGGCGGTCGCGTCGCGCGAATTCGAGGGTTCTCCTCGAGGTGGGATCGCGGAATCGCCGGAATCGCTCCTCGCGTCCCCGACGACTCGGCGCGGCGCGTCTCGCGATCGCCTCGATCTCAATGGGACGTCGCGGTCGCGCGGCGACGGCGACGTATCATAGTAACCTTGAGACACCGTCAAGGTAACCGGGGTCTTCCGCGAGCGATCGCCCATCTTCGGCCTCGTGCCGACTCGCCAACGTCGGCTAGACGCGAGCGGCGCGATTATCCGCGAGATGAAGAAAAGCTCCAGCATGCCTCGATCGATAGGCGCACGGCCTTCGCCGGACTGACTTCCTCGCGCACGCAACGCGAGAGCGAACGCGCGTCGCGTTCACCAAGGAGCACGTGCACATCGACGACGACGACGACGGTGGGACGCAGGATCGACAGCTTGGGGATCGGTCGTCGCGGCAACCGGAAAGGGAGAGAGGCACCCGAGTCGAAGCATGTGATCTCCGCGGGGTTCATCGATCATCACGCTGCCGCGCCGAGGGAGGGATGTTGCGGCCGCACGTCGCGTCGGCAGGATCACCTAACGTCGGCCGATCCACGCGTGTCCGATAACGATACGGCGGACGCGAACGTCGATGGCCGCGCGACGGGGTTGTTGGCGACGATGAACGATAACGGCGGCGTATAGACAGGTGGAATATCGTTAGCCACGCGAGAAAGTGTGTACGCGCTTCGCCGCCGTGGGAACGCGAGCGCGAGGGACAGGTAGGAAGCCGCAGCACAGGTGGCGGTGGTAAGGACGGATAGCGAGCAGAGAGAGAGAGAGGGAGGAGGGGGGTCAGAGAGAAAAAAGGTAGAACGTTCACTCTGTATTGTCCTGGGGGGAGACCTGTAAGGACGTATACAATGGGAGGATGTATATCATGTCAGTATGAGTGAATGACACAGAGAAGAAGGAAGAGAGAGTGAGAAAGGAAAAGAGAAACGTAGATAAAGAGAGAAAGGAAGAGATAGGGAAGGGGAGAGAAAACGGAAAGAAGCCCCGATAATGAAGGAACACGGCAACAAACAACATCCGGCGGAACCGGCGGCGAAGACGCTCAAGTCGCTGCTGAAGAAGCCGGGCCAGACCAAGGCGAAGTCGCAGAAACATCGCGTGGTGATCAACGAGAAGCTGAATGAGTTCTTCGCGGCGGACTACATTATACTGATCAAGGAGGAGTGCTGCGCCGATTACGAGGAGGATTGCGACTGCTGCTACCAGGAGCACGAGTTCATGCGGCTGGGCAACTGCAAGGAGTGCCGGGCGGAATTGAACCTGCACTTTGGCATCGGCACCGGCACCGGCACCGGTAACAGCAACAGCAACAGCAACGGCAGATACGGCGAGATGGCGAGGGGTGTAGAACAGTCGCTCTGCGAGAACGCCGCGCGGGATCATCGCGGTGGCGGGCCCCGCGGAAAGAGCCAGCAGGGTCGCGAGGACACACAAACGGAGGAGGACGAGGAGGAGGAGGATGAGGAGGAGGCGGACGACGGCGAGGAGGAAGAGGACGAGGAGGAGGAGCGGGAGGAGGAGGAGGACGACGAGGAGGAGAACGCCAACGGGAAGGCGGAGAGGGTGGTGTCCGCGGCTGCGACGACGGTGGAAGGGAAGGACGCGAACGAGCGAGGGAGCGTGGACGCGGAGGACGCGACGAAAGGACGCCGGCCGAAGGAGACCGCGGATTCCCAGGAGGAGAGCGGAACCGTGGTTCCGCCGCCGCCGCCGCCGCCGCCGCGGCATGATCAGCAGCAGGAAACGCTTAGCCCGCCGGAGGGTTACAAAGACGTGTGCTCGAACAGCGAGATCGCGAACGGGACGGAGCAGCGTGGCCGCGCGTCATCGTCCACGGCGTGCACGGAGTGCAATTACTATCAGCAACAGGCAGCGGGTGAGCCGACTAGCAGCCTTGTTATATGACGTTAATTTTCTCGTTTTCTCGATTAATACTTAGACGACACGGAAGATGTAACTTTCGTAACGTCCCCAATGCTACCCTCTGTTTCCTTCGACTCGATATATACGGAGAAAAAGGATGGATTCTATATGTATAACGAAATTAGAATATCTCTTCTTGAAACGATATTTTTCTTTACGTCTAGATGATTAGGCGTTTATATTGATCCTAAATTTTAATTTACCTGCCGATTATCGAAATGCGATAAGTAATAGTATATTGAAGGAAAAATCAATTTTTTCGTATTAGAAGCAATTATAGTTGGATAATTGCAGAAATTAGCGCGGTTACTGAATATCGCAATTTTGTTAATATGGGGATTTTGAATCTAACACGAAGCTTATATATCTATATCTATAAATATTCCCCCAGTAGGGAATTAACTTTACTCAGCAGATCCCTTCAGCCCCCAGATTCTCATTTAGATAATTGAAGATTAAGGTATAATCTCTTCTAAAATTGAATAAGAATATATTTCAGTAAAAATATCGTATGCTTGGATAAATCACTTCCAATAATTGGATTAATTTTGTAAAATAGCTAAATATTATTTGTTCATATTGCATAACTTTTATTTGTTTTGCAAACTTTATCCTTTTTCGTCATATGAAGAAGAGTAATAATGCTAAAAGTAATAAACATATAATATAAAGATAACTTAAAATTATTATCAAAAGTACGGAATACAAAGCTTGCTGTGTAAATTCAAAGTATCGCCGAAGAGCCAGACAAATGTTCTTCTTGTTGTTAAAGAAGAGAACAGTTTCGTAATATTCTGCAACGAACAGTCGCGTAATACAAAAGCTTAACGTAACGTTATAAACTGTAACGCGCACACTTGAAACTTCAACATCTAGAAAAGTTTTGATACGTACCACGTCGCTGATTAGAGAAGGAAAGAAAGTCTAATACAGCCCGTTATTATCGTCTAACAACCGTGTAAAATATTCACTTAATTCACAAGAACACTCGCAACATTAATCCTTTGCGGTACAAAATCTTAACGGACATAGAACTGTGTTGTTTTTTCCCTTTTTCTTTCCCGATTCTTATATCATTATTAACTCCTTCGAAAATTCTGTGTTAGAAATTATTCACTTTTCATTAAAAGTTTATATACTAATTTCTATTTGAGCAACAGTTTCAAATTTCTATCGACGATATTTGAATTCTTTACGAAGAAATTCTTTTAGAAGAATTTTATTAATCCACTTTTCATCGAATATGTCAAAAATATTATCCTTGTTGTAGTAGAATTATAGTAAAATTTCATAACTTTAAATAAGCATTTCCCTATGTCCATTGCGAATGTAATTGCGAATAAAATTTAATATTACTCGTATTTTAAATACTCATATAAAGTCATTTATAGTCACTGCATTCGTATTAATTCTTCGCATTACTTTTTCGCTATCATTTACAATATATATTTTTTTAAATATATCTATGTCGTTTAATTAAAAAAAATAGATATGTTATTTTATAGCAGAATTTTAACAAAAATTATTGTTCGATAAAGCGGATATTTATTTTCTTTTTAAAAGTTGATTACCTGAAAAATAATAATCTTTATATACTTTTTTATAAAACCGCCTATAGATGAGAAATAATTTTTACGAGAAGGGAATAGTTTTGAAACGCGATAACATATCGCGCGCGCGTATTGTAATAGGATTCAATAATTGGAAACAATATGCTAATAATTCATATGCTTTATGCTATACCAGCATGCATGATGAAAGTAATGATGCTACGTATCTAGAGTTGAATCTATCAGCTTTAATGGAAAGGTGCAAATTAGAGGAATTGCATCGTTGCTCTGCTCTTTTCTCACACATAACCGAGGAACAGTCCCACGATATCCCTTCACACAGGATGCGAATATAATAATGGTATTGTTTTTCATGAGTCTAGCCACGGTTGGTAAACCGTTTAAGAACAGAGCAGAATTTTTATGCGCATTCTTTAGAATACCAAGGGAGCTTCTTAAAGGGAAAAAATATCTGTATATCTATAAATATTTAGAATTGTTCTATTTGGATGGTTATAACGTAATAGTTTTTTATAACATTCGCTTTTTTTAAAACGATAGTTAATGCACAGGCATTGTGCCGTACTTTTGTAAAATAACGTTCGGTTCTTTATTAGAACTGAAAAACCCATAGATTACCGTAGATTTCTAAAGGAAAATAATTTATTATTTTTAACGTCGATAGAAAAGAGAAGCTCGTGATCCGTAATATATTAATCGATTAAAAGCTCTGATCGGATCTATAATCGCAGTCACAAAATGCCAATGTATGTAGATATAGAGTATAGGCTTATTCGCGTATCAACGCTCACCGGAAGTGCGGCCTAGCGTGACTCCGGTACTTCCCCGGGAGATACTCGGTAAGAACACTTATATTTCTAACCAAACGGTTCGCGTTTTACGCTATAAAATAGAATACCTAAATTTTCCACTAGGCACCGCATAGATATTAGACTAGGCACCGGTGCTTGGAGATCTACAACAAAAGAAACGAAAAGGATAAAAGATATTTAAAGTATGGCTCTCAAGTATTTTTCACGAAAATATAATAATACCCATAAGAGCTGACACTATATAATATTGTGTGTAAATAAATTTGTTGTTGAAATAATACAGAGTATTTTTAGGGATTGTATTTTACACAACTCTATGGTAACGTGTAACGTAGTAACGTGTAACTGTGTAACTCTAATGTAATCTGCACACACTCCGTGGTACACGAGCTGAACAAACCTTCAACGTAGATATTAGATTTATTAAAACGTGTCTAACATAACAGTTCGCAACGTCATTGTTCGCGTGTACTTAAACTCGCAACAGGTTGCGGAACATATGAATAAAAAAAAATTAATGCATATTAATATGACATTTTTGAGTAAGTCGCGTGTTACACGCACGTTTGGGTATAAGTGTGTAGTAAAATTATACAAAGCAAATTTTATGTAAAGCAGGCTTTTACATCGATTAAATAAATATATTTTTTTTTTCTTTAAACTTATGCCGAAGCAAGGAACATCGTTTTTTTTTTTTGGCTTTCGCGATTTTCAAAGTACTTACGCGAGATTTGTTTTTTCGCGGCATAAGATATTTTTCCATTGCAAACCGTTCAGTAAGCCACAGACAAGCTTCGTTTTCTTACGATGTGGTGAATGATGTGATATATCGTGAAGCACTACAACAATAGAAAATATATGTCAGTGTTACTATTAATGAATGCTAGACTAGAAACTGCAGAAGTTATGGAAGCTGTCAGTCGCCCGATACACACGGCGCGACTTTGAAAGTACATTAAATATCGATGGCCATCGATAACTTGGTTAGAGCAGTAACTGTTCTAACAAGGAAACTTGTCCCTTTCGATTTTGATAACATTTAAATGAGGAGACCCGCTCAAATCCCATGATTCCATCGACAAATTATTTTGAAAGGAACTCTTCTTGTTATAGATCTTGCATTTATTTCTTCAACAAATGTCACAATATTATACGAGGGCAGTTTAAATATAAACGAGACTTTTTTAAATTAAATTTTTTTTGAAAAATAATTTTAACAATATATATGTCACTTTTTTACGTACTTTCTTCTAACTTCCACCCACTTTGCTCTTGAGCAGCTTGAAAACGCCATTTCTTTGAAAAGAAACTGATTGCCTCAATAACCAATTGCGCTCGAACTTTTCGATTTCTTCATTATTTATTATTCTCAAACCTTTCTTCCAGCGCTTCTTTCAATGGCCTAAACTTCTTGTACTCTATACTTGTGGCTCTATACTTCTTGGGGATCTCACGGAAACTATTGTACCACTTATACATTCGCCTTCGATAGCGTCTCTTTCCCGAATTGTGCACGCAATCTTTGCAAAATTTTAACAGTTTTAACATTGTCGATCGCAAGAAACTTGATAATAACGCGTTGCGCAACGGCACTCGGTACAACTTGTTCGGACATCGTAAAAACGATTACATAAACAATTGCAGCGAAGTCACTGCGAGAGAGTAGACACCTTCACCTTTTATACAATGTAAATACACCTGCCACCGTTGATATGTTAATTCACAAAAAAGTCTCGTTTATATTTGAACCTAGCCTATACGTACATGTGTACTAACTATTAATTACATACTAGAATTTAAAAAAAATTTAGACATCCCATACGGCCATATTCGATTGTGGGAAGTACGTGCACATCAGCCTGTCACTGGGATCCCGCATAATTTCGTAACGAGAGTTGAGCAATTAAAGACTTAACGAACGTACGGTGTTAACATGCATGTAGATTAGATCAATATTACGTTAAATCAAGCACGCCGAATTTAACTTATACATCGTTTTAACTTATACATCGTGTAAAAGCAACTTTGGAATGCATCGAGATTATCCAGGGGCTCGATTCTTGAAGTCATTCGCAAGAGAAACGTATGCGCAAATTCAGCTCTTACAGAAAAGTTGCAAGTTGATTGGCTATTGCATGACTACTCGTATATTTCTTCGCGGTAGAATCTTCACCCGAAGCTTGCACGCGAGTGTACGTTATATTAAAATAGAAAAATCGAAAAAATGGCGTTCAACAAAGCCAAACGAGAGACACGCGTTTCTCTATCTGAGAAGTTCTTACGATCTGAATAATCAAGGGAAAGTACGAGATTTCTGGCACACCACATATATCTCTTCTGCGTATCTGCCGGTCGTGATACAACATACCTGATAACAGATAAAGTTTCTCTAGCGAGGTCTTAACGAGATACTGCAGTACAGAAATGGCATTTGTATCAGACGCCGCGACTTCGCTTTTCACGGCCGTTAATATGGCAGATTTAACGGGCGGCATAAAGAATTCTGCGAGCATCTCGTATTATCCGAAGATCGTCAGTGAGTTATAGGATAGCATACGCTTCACGTATCAACTCATTGTCTTGAAGGCTGTAATAAACACGCGCGCTTAATGGAATCTCGTAATAATGCGCATAATTGCGTAAAGGCGTGAGCTAAGACGTACGGGTTCGATCTTCCTTCTTATGTTCCAGAATGCGAATCGCAAGCGAAGGATCGTGGGAATGAACAGGATACGCAGGGCAGCAAGGACACGGTGCACGACGGTAGTCAAAGGAATTTGCAAGAAAAACTGGATAAACAGCATCGGGCGTCTCTTTCCGGTATATCTTTTTTTTTAATTATACTTGAGTATTTTTATTGCAGAAATTTTATTTTTAGAAACTGTCCTGCAGACAAGAATTTATTTCGACTGCACCAAATGTTACATTGATTTAATTCATTTAGCGATCTACGGAAAATATCATGAGGCATTGCGCGAAACGGAACGCGGATATTTGTTTACATTTATAATTTATAACTATGCGATAATTGATGACCATTAATCTCTCGAAAATGACGTAAATGAAGATGCGGAAGGCGATAAGCTCGAGTAAATTAGTGATACACGTTGCGATGTACCTATTCAACGCTCTCAACGTGCAACATGCAATATCCGAGATAAAAATTGTATATGATGAAGCGTTATCTCGCGCACTAAACGAAAGCGTTCGAAGTTTAATTGCGTTCACGGTGCATTTATTTTTCTCGCTTGATTCAAATATACGGTAACTTTGTTCCTAGATCTGCACCATCGTTATCTCGTGGAAACAATAACGATGACGACTGTTACGGAGCGACGCATCGTGCGAGAAATTAGCGAGGAGGAGCGGAAGGATTGCTTCGGGCGATCCGATACGGATAAAGATAAAAGCGTTTGCGATGCCCCAAAGGATAACGGTTTTAATCCGGCGCTTTGTCCCGGGACAGGCGGCCCGATGTCGATCGTTCACGAGAATGCGGCGCAGTTCACCGCGCGGTGTAACGACTCGGACGTCACAGAGGATCGTGACGGCGACGCAAACGCCAAAAATTCGACGGGCAACGACAAAAGGGTGGCAACGACGGTGGAAGCGGAACGCATCAGCGATCAAACAACGTCGGGCGAGCAGTCGCGCGAGCAGGACGCGAAAGAGCTGTCCCTCGTTTTCAAACTGGGCAACGTGTCCCTCGCCAGTAACAGCTTGAAGCCGAATTCCGCGGTGAGACAACTTTTTCCCAACCCGAAGTTCATCTCACCACCGCCGGCGCCGGCCAACAAAGCGAGCTCGTCGACCTGCCCGGAACACTCTCAGGAGGAGGCGCAGAAGTTTCTGATTACCGCCGAGAGTCTGCGACTGTTCGACGCGGTTAAAAAGTCGACGGTCCCCGATGGCTCCTACGAGTCGCCGGAGTGCGAGTCCAGTTCAATCAAGAGATCCATCGAGCGGAATACTCTGCGGCGGAGTTTAATCGGCAAGTACAACACGATAACGCGCAAGAAGAATCTGCGGCCCAAGAATCTGTCGCTGGAGGAGCGGATCAGGCAGCTCACATGCGTCGATCAGGACGACGAGAACGTGGACACGACCGACAGCTCCGACAATACGAATTCCGCGAGCGACGCCAAGTATGGTGGAGATCTCTCGATACGAACGTCGCCATTGGGCGAGGAACGGCCTATGTGCGAATCGCTGCCGGCGAGCGTGGCCTCGACGGAAACCACTGCCATTTTAACGATGGTGTCGACGAGATCGAACTCCTTGACGGCGGCGGCGACGACAACGACGACGGCGGCAGCGATGGCAACGACGGCGAGCGCGATGGCATCCGCGAACACGCACGGACATAATACGATGGGGATGCCGATGTTGGTGACGGACAATCCGCCGAATCAGTCCACCTACAGGAAGATCACGGACCTATTCGCGCACAAGAAGAACATCCAACCGAATCTACCCGATCTTGGGATAGGCCCGGGCGGGAGAAATCTCCTCGCCAAGGAATGTCAGTCCAAAAATTCGGATGTACGAAGGCAATTACTAGCGAGCCTAGCGCCGCTATCCTGCGTCGCAGTCAACAATTCCGACAACCAGGACGACTATTACCGAAACGAGTCCAGGATGTTGACGTCCTCGAACCGCGAGTCGATAAGCTACAACTCGGACTCGTCATACAGCTTGGAAGACATAGAGGCGGCTTTGAACGGCGAGGACAGGAAGTACGCCGGTCAACCAGATGTGACGAGATGCACGCCGATAGGCAGCAGACCCGACATCGGCGACAACACCACCGACGAGCTGCTCGCATTCGTCGAGCAGGACAAGTCAAGGATGGAGCGGATAAAACGTCGCTACAACGAGCCGGAGGACCGTTACGCGTTCATTAACGGTTACCATTCCGAGGACAAGGCCGTAAATACGTCGTCTAATGAGAATTACGATGCCAAGGGCGTCAAGAACCATGACGGCAGGGACGCGCAAGTGGACAACGAGGAAGAGGAGGACGACGAGCTCAATGATTACGGGTTCAACCGACGACCATCAGTGACGGGTATCAAGCAACAGTATGAGGCTACCAATGAGGCCGTTCATCGGGCGCGATCCTGCGCCGGTGCGGCTAACAATTTCAATGATGCGAGACCCGGCTCGATATGGCCGATGTACTGCGACGTGAATGGGGACAAGATCGACGCAAAGTCCCTGTTGACCGCTGACGGGGGAGACGAGGCAATCCCTATACCCGCGGACACGTATGCCACATTGGGGAGCTTTGAGCGGGACACAAACACAATCAATCGCATAAACACAATGCAGAGGCAAATCGACGACATATATCAGACCATCGCCGAAAGTACAGCGGTCACGGCGAACATCCAGGGTGCCTCCGAGCACACGACCTATCTGGAGAACACGGTACCGCGACAGTTCGTCAGAACGCCGTCCAGCGACGGCGCCGCGCATCTGTACGCCGAGCACAGGAACGGTCACTACTTTCAAGAGCAACAGCAGCTATCGAGCACGCGCATGCTGCGTATCGCGGGTGGTGGTAGTAATGGGACCGGTGGTAGCGACGATATTGCGGGTGCGATATATACCAATACTCTATCGAAGATGCAACGTCGCAACCCGCCGGTGACGATTGCGAACTATCACTGCAATATGCTGCCCAGCGGCGCCATGCCCGCCGTCAGCACAAAGTGCTACCGCACCATGTACTTTGTACCGTACAGCGGCATGTCGGACCCCACGTATCAGAATTTACAACGCATCCTCCCTCCGCATTCCTCGCCGAACTACGCCAGCCACATCGAGCGATATCCATATCCTCGTCTGAACAAGACCAATCAGCAACAGGCGTTGTACTATAACGCGAATCGTTCTGCCACGTCGCATTCCAATTTAAATACATCACCGCCCATCCCGCCCCCGCCTCCGCCGCCGCCTCCACTCGCATCCGTCTCCAGCCCGAATTCCATGCCGTTGCAGAGCGCTCAGCAGGCCTTGCACCTGCACATACATCCCCATCAGACCGAAGACTTCCGGTCGCCCAACATCGCGTTCTCCCCCGTGCCTCACACGGCGGTGCATCCCATGCAGTTTCATCATCATCAGCATCAGCACCAGCATCAGCATCAGCATCATCACGCCGAGATGGCATCGTACCGCGTGCCCGTAGCGACGCAGCAGTCGCCACCCTCCTATACGGTGATCGCGCCCTCGAGATGCATCCCGGCGAGTAACCAGGACGGCTATCCATTGTATCCGGCACACTTGGCACGCAGCGCCGCTACCGCCGGTACCGCCGCCGCCGCCGTCGCCGTCGCCGCGGACGTGCAAACGCAAACCATCTCCATCGCGGCCGCCTCATCGTTCTCGTCGTCGTCATCCTCGTCGTCCTCCTCATCATCATCCTCGTCGTCCTCGGCGTCGGCGTCCGCACTGTCGTCGTCCTCGTCCTCCACCTCGGCCGCCGCCAATGCTTCCTTGAAATGCACCGGGATCATGACTAATAGCAATAAGAACTGCGAACCGATCCTGGGAACGTCCTACGGTGGCAGCAACGCGCAATCCGCATCGGGAAGCGTCACTCCGCTCACATGTCCGGCGTCGTCGTCGTCAGCGACGGCGACGGCGACGGTTGTTGCCGGGTCTTCGGCGACGGTAATGCAGTTGCCGCGCGTCATCAACACGTGCGCGGTGACGGAACGCGGGGTTCCCGAGGGTGCAGCCAGTATGCCCGCCCGAGACTTCCCACAGTCGGCTCCTGTCCCGGCGAATTCGGCACCGCACGTCCTACTAATGTCCAACTCTTACGTTGATCCCAACGCCAGTCTTATGTCCGCCCCGACCAATACCCCGAACACAGTGTACTACGCCATGAACGTCTGAAGGCCATGAGCGTCACATAACTGCGAGAAACGTCCAAAGAACGCCTGAAGAACCCCGCGTGGATTTAGAACGTCTTTACGATGTCTTACGGATGTTTGCGTTGCCCGGGAAGTATTTAACTCTTTCACTATATCTCGAGTGATTTTGACACGATTCGTAAGTAACAAAAACGCGCGGTAGAAAGACTCGCGGCATCTTTCCCATCTCTTTCTGCATGTTGATTACACACACATGGGAGAAATTACTCGTCGTCATCTGTTAAGACGGCGACATTCCTTGAGAAATGGTAGTTAAGAGATTAAAGTGCAATCCTACCTAAATTCTTTTTTCATTCGGCTTTTATTTTCTTCGTTTTTCTAGCTTATTTTACTTTTTATCTATCCGTAGAATTTCAGTGTTGCAATTTTTTTCAACGGCTGATTTTGGTCGAGAAAATCATATCCAAAGAGCCTTTCCTTCGATTGATAGACGCATGATTGCACTTTTGAAATGCATTTTTAAAGAGATGCGACTGACGAGAAACATCTCTATGTAGGCACTGAAATCTTAAACGTTCTTCAGGCACGGAAACACGCGTTGCGAACTTTTCACTAATATATATAACAAAAATAGAGTAAAAACGTATATGTGTACGTGTTATGCTAGATTACACTTACATTAAATACTCTCCGACATTATTTTCGTTACTTGATAACGTACGCGACTATCGTCGTTCATGCGATGTCTGTATGTTTTATCGCGATATAATAACATTAGTTCGAATTATATCGTTTTACACGGTATCATCACAATATTATAATACTGTACAAACTTTCTACGGCACTGTAGATATCGTCATGTAGATCTGTGGTTCTAGGTTTGTTCCTATCTACAGCATTGTAGATAACGCGACGAAGATATCGATAGTACTTTGTGTTAGATACTATCATTATATTTATGATCCGGCGGCGTTGTTAATTGTTTTGAGTTTTTGAGAGACGAGACTTCGTAAATCGCGATCGTTCCGGTCACGTTAACGTTAAATTGCATTGTACGGGATGACAAAATGGAAAGAGATTGTCACGGGAAAATATGTCGTAAAAATTTCTCTCCGGTGGAGACGTGGCTGCCACGTGTATTTATATTTCACGATATTTTTCCGGAAAGGAGAAACGGTTTCCCACTTTGCTGTGTGTTTTGTAGTAAAATCGCTTCAAGTTTTCTTCTCCCCGAGCGGAGAACGCTGTTCGTGAACTTCACTTATACGCTTCATGCCAAATTAAGACGTATCAATGCCTCTAGTCAGTATAAAATTAGTCTACGATAAGGGATAGACGCGAATGCCAAAAAGAAAATAAGGGGAGGATGCGATTCATCCTTAGTTAATTTCTTAGCGCGCCATTTTGATTGACGGGCCGCCGGGAGTCTCCGGATCATGTAACAGGGAATTCCCCGCGGGCCCGTCAGACGCGCGTTAATCGAAACCAAAATTAACGTAGCGTATCTGTTTACCGTTACGTAGAGAAGCGACGATGTTTAACGATAACGAAATTTCGTAATGACAAGTATTATGTACGCACAGGGAGTAAGTACAAAGTGCTCTGCGATGCTAGAAGACGAGATATTTGTTACGACGCGCTCATCCTTCAGTAGTCACACACACACACACACACACACACACACGCATTTGCACACACGCAGACGTACACATTGATACATTAGTTTCATCGGAAACTCGTTGAAAGTACAACCGTCATTTCGCGTATACTGTCCCGTAGTTCGCGTTCATAGATATCATCTTACTCTACCGAAGACTCTCGATGGTACATAGCTCGAATATAGACAATATAAGGATACATTTACCCCCTTTTTAGCGTAGCGACCTTCGCCGTTGATCGCTTCACTTTCGAAGCCCATACCCCTAATACATACAAGTAGTCCCTCTAAGAAGTCTAAGAGATCGAAGAATAATCGCACGGCCTATACACAATTCACTCAGCGGAACAAGATAGATACTTATTTATTTTCTTCGTGCCAAATCGTTGCAATGACTCGCGATGTAGCGAGATACATGTCGCAATTTTAAGCGGTTAAAATACCAAGGGCCAGGTTACGAGATAGAAATGTTAAACGCGTCTGACAGTCAATTACGGCGAACTCATGACCTTGACGGGAATCGAAAAGATGGGAAACCAAGTGGAACGTTTTTATCACATGAAAGGATGAGACGGATGCGATTCGATAACAATTTCCATTTAATAGATGCTAATCGATCGTAACGATGCGACAATGCGTTGGAAGGTGTCACTCTTCGACTTGTTATTCTCGCGCGAGAGTGTTAACACATGTATTATTGTTCAAACGATAACTCTAAATAGTAAGCTACTTATCACGGTGATACGTGAGACAGTAAGAACGGCGTATATATCGTGAATAGAAATTATATTATTATTTATAACACAGTTGATATATATTATATATATATTGTATATTATATTATTTATATTTATATATGCGTAAAAGATATAACGCGATTAGGTTTGATTCTGTTATAGCGTTGGCAAACAGCCGATAGTTCTCGTGTAACGCGGAATTCAATTGAAAGGTGATATGCGAAATTGATTCGCGATTCTGTTGATATAGGGCTTAGCATACATACGGAAAGCCTCTTGTCGATGAATTCTACGCGTTTCACTAAATTCACGGAAATAGAAAATAACTCTGACCTTTTCGCGAGAAAAGGTTGAGTAGATATATGAAGTAACTCAGTCTACATCACATTGGCGGTGTATAAATAAATTACGGTAGGTGTATACATTCTGCGTAAAACAAATGTTGCGTGTCGACAATACAATATAAATCGTTGTATCGGCACGACCTGATTACTTAATTAAGACACTTCAGTTTTAGTAATCTTATCGACGCGAAACGCGTGCGTCGCGTCGTGCGATACGGGAATCCGCTCATTTATCGTATGTCTTATGTCTACGCTTTATCGGGATCCTGATTCAATTTATGACGTGTGAATCACAGGGTATACCTGCATAATGTGATCATGATATGTTTTACACATCTATGCCAAAGTTATATTACATATAACAAAAATTAATTATACCATTGTTACAATTGTTTCGATGTCATTTCAAGATTCGAAAACGATTTCGTCGAGAAAAAGTCGTTTATGATTTTAATTTTACTCTTAAATCATATCTCTAGAAAATTTTAATATTCTTATTATTAGAATGTTAATGCTCCTGATATTTTTATACCACGTGTTATAATACTACTTTTAGAGAGTAATCAATATTATAAGTATAGTTGTGCGGAAACAGGTCACGAGTTCGGTTCCAGAGGATAATTTTATAAAGAAATATCCTCTATGCGAGAATAGAGAGGCTCCGCGGTACTACTGTGTTAACTTTCCAAAATGTTTGGATATTCTTGTTGTGATACTGTCACCTTCTGTCTCTCGCATTTTATATTTTCCGCCGTGCTGCTTTCTATCTTGCAACTTTCTTATCGGAGACGGTTCGTGAAATCTCCACGAAGGATTGATTCTAGCTGGTTCAAACGTATCGATTGCTCCTCACACGTGTCTTTTATCTTGATTATTGATTCCACAGTGAAAAAATTTGAACGAATACCAGCGTAAGCCAACTGCGTTGGATATATGTGGGGTATTAATAATTGAGGAGAATATTCCCCGAGTTACCTTCCGCGTACTCCGAGTAATTTTTCGAAGTGAATCTTCGCGCGGAAGACACGAAGGTATATTCCCCGGGAGACACCAGCTCGTTCACCTTCCACGTCTCGCGCGTTTAATCTGTCAAATCTTTCAGCTGGAAACATACGATCCCTCGGGTGACCGAGATACCTCTCATCGCAAATCTTACCTCTCGCTAATGATCTTGTAACGCCAAAGATTTGCTTGCTGCAAATTTTGTTATCGAATGTAGAACGTATCTTATCGTAAATTTTATTACTTGTTATGTAAGAAATACGATATTGGCGAAGTTACTTCTGTTTTAAAATATGCGGAATCATGATAATTTATAAACCTCTTGCTTGATACTAAAGAAAGATTCTAAGGAACTTGTATAAAAAAATTTTTATTATTTATATATTCTTTGTTGACCTTTGTATATATATATATGTGTGTGTGTACGTATTTTCTGACATTTTATGGAGACATAAGATTTACCATAAATGAACGCCTGTCTGCACATTGTGAAGCATGAAGTATTTCATATATGCAGCGGGGTGATACAGACTATCTTGAGGCCATCAATTCCTCATAAAGATGGCTTTATTAAGATTCGTTCTGATTATAAACGAATACCGCAGGTAGTTCGCGACGCAGGGAATAACTTATGCGCGTGTAAAATTCATCAGGAGTACTTAATGTACAGATTTTCGTTTCGGGAAGGTATTTGCAACAACCGAGCATATTTTATGTGTTTGCCTGACCCCCCCGGTCGAAGGCGAACGCGGTGAGATGTAATAGCGAATCAAGCAGTACTATAAGTCATGTATCATTAGGCTATTTGGATAATTGTTGTACTCCTTATGGAATTAGAGAATTGCACTGTAACGCAGGATATATACTTTGTCGAACCCCTCGTCGATCCTCGAGTTGCGTAAAGCGACGCGAAGGATCGCAATGCGGAACTCCGCAATCGTTGAAGTTGCACAGTTACGAAGGAGTAATTTTAGCGTTTCTACGTCTCTAGTGCGAAAACACGATGCGTTTGCACTTAGAGATGCGAATTACAGCTCGGGAGGACATGTGGAATTAATTTAGAGGAAAGAGAGAGAAAGAGACCCCTAGCTTTTCTTTTTTTACGTCAAGCGCTAATCGAGCCTCTCGGAAGTCTGATCGACTCCACGAAATAGAAAGCAGAGATCGATGGAAATTAATTGTGCGCTCTAGTACTGAGATCGAGAAATTTACGGAAAGTTGAGTCGATCGGTTCGCCTCCCGAGAAGTTCAATTGTAAATGCGAACATGCGGAAGAACTCGAATCTGTGAAAATCGAGGTTATTTCCTCAAAAAAATATGTATAATCGAACGTTTATTACATTTTTCTTAGCGCACTCACAAGAGGTATGCACGTCGGCTCATTCACTTACTCATTCACTCTTTAGCGTACAGATAGATCTTATTAATGTCTTATTACTCGTGATCGATCGGTGGACCCTGTGCGAGATGTGCGTATTCGTATTATCACTCCACTTCATGTACTCGTGTAAAGGACCCTGTCGATTATTACAGTCGTAGTCTCGACGATGTTAGCGGCTACTTTGTATCGAGTGCTTTTAACGGTCTAATATCGATGGCACTTAACACGTGGCTCTGATAAACCCGTCGCGTCACGTGCACTTTCAAAGGGGAAGGAGTCCAGGAAGGTACGCGTACGTCGCGGAAGAATTTCGATATTTTGCGCGTGGAACGCAGAAGATTAAATATAACGTATAAAAGCGACGCGGGCCGTTAAGGGTTAGCGTTTTGTATAAGGCGAATGTGTGGGCCCACGGAAGAATCCCCCCAAAGGCGAAATTTTTCATCGTGTCTCCGATCGCGTCGCTCACGAGGACGGCACGTTACACTGGAACACTTCGCGACTCCCCAATATGCACAAGAGAAGCAATAGGACAAGTGCCAAAAGTTCGTTTCATCTGGAAATCACAGTAACGTCCGTGCATTCGTGCATTCCATACGTGCATTCCTGTATTAATTTTAAAAAAAGAAAGAAAAGGGAAAGGAAGGAAAAGCGCGATGACCGATATTGGAATTCGCGGTTGGCTGGAAAAGTAGCATATATGTATTAGAAGTTGTGAAATACGATATTGCGAATTTTTTCCCCGCGAGCGATAACCGCACGTAGGAGCGGTGCGAAATATTTGAAAATTTTGAGAATCGTATTTTCTATTCGCGTTAGAAGACACCGGTATTCGATAATGCGAAAAGGGAACACAGTCAAGCCATTCGTGAGATTTGTAGACATAGGACGCTTGCTCGAATCAACCCGCTTGTTGAGCGCAACGTTCGTTAACCCTTTAACTTTTGAATTTTATAATTCACTTGAACAAGACTTGGAGAAAACCATGATTTCTTTTTAGTACTTCTACTAATGTTAATTATTTATTCTAAAAATTTTTGTTTTGTTTAAGATATTTATTTTAAAGAGGTCAAATAATTAATAAAATTAATATTAAAACAGTCTTTTTTAACATTAGAAAATAATTTCTTGGAGTAATCTTATGAACATCCGCGACGTTAAAAGATTAGAAATATTTTCTCCCCGTCACTCGATGCATCTTCTTAAATTTTCAACGTCCCATTTATCCTATTTAATTTCTGCCTCACATTTGCGCGAGCAGAACGTACTTGGGATTTAATGTAAGACCTCTATATTTAGACTGATTAGCGACCGGTATAATCGCGGGAATTGTACATGTGTGGGCGTATTATTCTGCAATATTACGTAAAAGCGTAATCAGGTAAACGAAAATCCGTCAACCAGACGGATGTGACGCATAGGAATAAAATATTTAACTTCAGAAGGACCGGCACGTTTCTGTACCTATATCACAGCAGCCTTTCTAGACAAGAGATTCTCGCCACGGTGACTAGGAGTCCCGATTACTGCTAATTATCAAGAGATTGGAGGCGCGATAGACGCGAAGTCGAAAGGATAAAGACAAAAGTGGGATTGTCGATTTGATATTTAAACCGCGACCGTCAAAGTGATCTTTCTAGCGTTAGAAGATTTTTATCACCGATTCTTACACGAGAAAAGTTGTAATAATGACGGCGACATGTAAGTTGCATAGATCACATATAATACATAACCGCATGATTGTTATACGTCGACCGGCCAAATATCTTGATGATACATATATATACCAAAGAGAAGAGCAGAGTCACGGAAGTGAATAGAGGCTGAATACGGGTGGGAAGGGGAGGGGGGATTTATTTTCGAAATCTTCGGAATAGTTTAGGCCGCGTTATAAAAACGAATATTCCAAAGCACATTCTAATCGCGATGGTGGAAAAAAAAAAGATGGCGAGGTATGACACCGTAGCAAAACGCGACAAAATATGATAGATATTTATGAGAGGCAAAGCGCGGAGCAATCGTAACACGATCGAACTCGCGAAGCGATGGTTTTGGTAGCAAGCATACTTCCAATGTGTCAAAAGTACTTGATTATTTAATCGTAATAAAAAGAATAAAGTAAAAAAATAATGGAGTAGATACGGAACAATAAGCGTCCGATCGTACCATCAAGCTGTTTAGTCTTCTGCGCACCCCATTTGTAATCTACGAAGGTAATCACATAAACACGCTAAGTCATGAATATTAAATGGACGAACTTAGAAAATAATCATATTAGACGGCAGAATATCTTAGCTGGTGTATCGCGCTAGGAAGAAGAAAATGGGAAAAAAGAAAAAAAAACAGACGTGTAAAAGACAGTAGGGAGTGATAGACTACGTCGGTGCACGTGAATATAAATGATGTTCTTTCATTTAAATTCCGGGCACATCCAGTGGCAACCAATGAGATACGCAAGGAAAATTTTACATGTATATTAACTCTCAGATGATAATACTAATAATAAAATACTTATATAAGAAAATGTATATATATAAATAAAACTGCAGCTCTATATATATATTATATATATACATACATTGTTATACTATTTACGCTAGTTGGTTTTCTTTAAACATCCCTTATCTTCAATACCAATCATCAGCGTTTCCTCAACGGCGTTGAATTCCTGTGTCGTATTAAAAATTGAAGATTTTATTTCTGTTATCCGCTCATCTGAAACCGGATTCGGATTGGACGAACGAACGCGAATGAATACAAATGAATAACGAGAAGCGTCGGCGTCGCGGTCGCCAGTACTTGCGATTCGTTGAAGCAAGTTGTTCATTCGCATTTGTTCGCACCCGTTCACTCGGTCCGGATACGGACCTTGAGAGTCTTATAATTTATGAAAATTTTGAGAAGTGCGTGAGTAAAAAAAGAACGTACGACAGTCTTAAAACATCCTATACATATATATATAGAGGATGTTGTTTTAAAAGCGTTTTTTGTCGTACCTAATCATTGGTAAGATAGCATTAAAGACGATCGGTTTTATGGAAGTTTGTGTAAGTGCTAAAATTTGACAAATAGCTTATAATGTAATATTAATTTTATGATTTATTATTATTCTGGTATTTCTCGTAGAGTCTATTATACAAACATCTATGATGACACAATAATATTCAATTTAAAACTGCAATTTTATCATTCAAGTTTGATTATCCATGCAGATGGTGACTATGGAAGAAAATGCGGTATTGCAGCAATGTACGGCGGTATTATTGCGTAAATAAACCGCGCTTATTTATGAAGTATCTGCATATTAATAAATCATGAATTTACTATTGCATTTTAAACTGTAAAATTATAACACCGACAAGATATACTATTAAAAATCGATAATCTTATGGAAGTTTGTGTGACTGTTAAAATTTAGATGGTTAACTCATATAATACTAATTTTATGATTTATTATTATCCTGATTTCATAGACATGTACATATTTAAAACTCGATAATATTCAATTTTTATTTAAAACTATTATTCAATAATAATAGGCTCAAAAGAATAAAAAATCAACCAAGAAAAAAAGGGGCTTGGAGGCAAGATGTTAGTGTCTTAACAATTTAATTGAAATGCTTGATTTCGAGTACAAATTACATACGTTTCGATTCATTTATTCGGATCATTCTCAGTGTATTACAATATACGAAAAAATTAACGGAAGAAGACACATTAAAACGCAATTGTCTAACTCAATATGACTAAAGTTCGCATGTTCTTATGTCGTCGCAGTGTCAAATGATAAAACTGTAAAATAGAAAAAAGGAACAAATACTAACATCAAAATAAATTAAGAATAAATAAAACAGCAAATACATACATGAAATGAGTTATAAGGTCTAAAAATTCTTTGTCTGAAGTTATGGTGTGAGCCAAAAAATACATTTCTTGTAGAATGTTCGACGTACAAGACACGACTATTGCTTGTGTTGTACAAATTAGAACTAAATAATAGGTGGCAGGAGCGAGAGCGCGCACAGATCACACATATGAAAAGGAAGGGGGAACACACAGAAAAAAAAGTCTTCAACCAAGACAAATATATTTAAATTAACACTATCATTGTTTCATATATAAGCAAGAAAATATTATTTTCTTAGAAGAATTTTATATTCTTGTATTTCAAGAATATTATAAATTAATTTGAATATTGTAATTGTTATATAAAGAATACAATAATA
>NJRL01000722.1:23850-70986 GCA_003063815.1 Aphaenogaster rudis | reverse complement strand
AACCACCTCCTCGCCGGTTGACCTTACCTTTTGAATCACCCTGTATATATATAATATCTTTATATATTTGTGTTTTTTTATAGGATCATGAAAATGTTCCACTAAATCTCGCAGTGGCACATATGGGCATTGTAGTTTTTCAAAATTATACTAAGATAAATACATTTAGTTGGGCCAAAATCAGAAAAATCAGTTTCAAACGAAAACGTTTTTTAATCAAATTGCATCCTGAGGGTTATGTGAGTATTTAAAATACCTTGAGTATTTAAAAATAATTATTTTTGCACTAAATTATTAAATTAATATATTTGAATATAATATTTGTGTTTCTATCGCAATCACGTGTTAATATTACTTTTTTATTATAGGGATATTATAAGGATACGGTCGAATTTTTCTTTGAGGGACGTAATGAATGTAAAAACTTTTGGAAAAAATGTGTAGAAAATCATGGTTTCTTCCGTTGCTCTGTAGTTAAGAGAGTCGTAAGACAAAAAACTAGAGTGCTTAGCCGTGGATCATCGTTCAGGTATGCCAAATTAGCTCCAAGAATATTACTATATTTGTTAAAGAAAGTTAACGTTCAATTTTTACATTTTTAAATACATATTAAATATCTTATATATATATATATCTCTCTTTTTGTAAGTATGATTGTATATAAATTTCTTTAAAAATATATAATATTTTAAACCAGGATAATTATATTATACAATCAAAATTTTTCTACATTGCTGTGCATTTACATATTACCAGGTATAGCGGCAAAACTCAAAAACAAATTGTTGAATTTGTTCGAGACAATTACGTGAAGAGGCAGACATTTCAAAGGTAAGTTCTTCTAAGAAATTGATGAAGAGTTGTTGAATAATTAAAAGAGTTCTTGGAACTCATGTAATATGTAGGTAGTGCATGCAGACCATTGCGTACTGTTCCCCTAATGTTGGTTTGTACTATTGAGATTTTTATTAACGAACGCACCAAACTTGTGGGTAAGATAGGAGGTGGCACGGTCTTGCTTTTGCCGGGATACAAGTCGGTATATATATGTATTATCCAAACGTTTCCAATTTCTATAGCGGAAACTATTTATCGTATCCATTTTTATATTTCCGTTTGTCAGTGTTGCCTGCTCGGACAGGGGTGGCGGGGAGTCAGGCTCACCATCAGGCACGATAAACCCGAATGATGAGTGTACCCTATCTCAATAGCGTGATCACTAATTATTTATATTGTTGTATCTAATAATACACAGCAAAGTACCATATTTCACTGCCCTAACAGTTCTATCCAACAAGATATTTGTCCATAGCAGTAGATTGTTCTCTAAAATAGAAGATAGTTCTGTTATATAATATACAATCGAAGAAAAAAAAGAAGTTACTCTTGTACATACCGCCGGCAGATTTTCATTTGCTGTGCGATATTGATGCACGGTTGAGAAACGCCTTTATACATATATCGAAATAAATTGGTAAAAAAACTGATATAACGCGCGTGATATTAAATTTGTTTATAAGTTAAAATAACTACTACTTTTATACATTACTACATATTGATATCAGATTTTTGCTAAAAAAGTTTATGTGCATTGATGATATAAAGTACTTTATATTTTGCCTCTTCTAGATTTTTTCGTCTCGAGAGCAATAATCGTGAAATATCGAATCAAATTTTATATGGATCTTTGATTATTTATGAACAGTTATATACGATTGTAAAAATTGAATGCATTAAAGTCTAAATATGAAATTAGGTATTTATTTTGAAAGTGCACTCTTTTTTGTATTTATTTATGCTTTGGAATACGCAAGATATTTCTCTTGTGTTTCATACAATTACTGCACGTATGGCTATTTGCGAACGCGCAAATAAAGTTTCCTATATTAATTAATGTTTCTATAAAGTATATTCCATATGGCATTTTTGAAAGTAGGACAGCCTTTTTTTACAATTTCATATTCCATTAAAAATAATGGCTGTTTTTTCACTACTCCCAAATTCAATGGTAATACACAATTCACTGTTGCACTCGTGACATCTTACACAGTTCATGATGAGATTTACTAATTACATATATACATAATTAGTAAATATATATTATATAATATATAATTAGTAAATATATATACATAGTTTGCTGCGCATTTAACCATTTAAACATCTTAAGTGACATTTCTACTTTGTTATATTGTATAATTAAAAAAGTAAAAGATAACTCTATGTGTCGACAACAATAACTACATTGCAGTCAAAAATTATTTAACGGCGGTGTTGACCGTGTATCGTATCAGATCTATTCTTATTTATTGCATCGTATTTCAAGATGTGGATTGGTAGGAAAATCAATATCATTCGCACAATTCCTTGCATCGTAGCGTCGGTTAGTCGAAAAGCGTTCTTTTTTTCTTTTCTTTTTCCTGTTGACGATCGTTGACAATAACGAAAGAGAAAGAAGGGATAAGCTAGTTCCAAAGACAGGCTTGGCATTTGACAGCCTAAGTCTGATGCTGAACTTGACTCTCTCTTGCTCGCAGGTCCAATTCGTTCCGGCAGACTAGCGGTGGTAGGGCATTGCAGGGCTCGGAGGGGGGAGGCTATCGTGGGGCCACTCCAAGCAGCTCCCTTATGGGCAGCTCCAGCATCTCTGCCCACCCCCTCCTGCCCCTCGGCGATCCTGGTATGTACCATGACCGACACCAACCTCCACAACAAACGCTTTATTTTTAATTTCTCCGCCCTTTGGCTCTCTCTATTTCTGTCCACCTGTTTCTAGCCTCATTTCTTTTCACCGTATCATAACTAAAGTATTGTAATAGTAGAGTAGAATAGCGTATCTTAAATAGATCGTTTTTAAACGGATTTTATGCCTAAAGTTTATTATGTTTATAAAAATTATATATATATATGTGTGTGCGTGTGTATGTGTGTGTGTATGTGTGTATGTGTGTGTGTACGTCAAAATTATAACGTAAGAAAATCTAAATGATATATATTTGCGATTATATCTCGTTGATTACACATTGAAATGATTTCCGAAATATATACATATACGTTCAGGATTTAAAATTGAAACGTTTAGTAAGATTACATCAGTTTTACATAAAGAACTAAATAATTAAATTTCGATCAGTTTTGATATCTTAAAAAGTATGAAAACAATATTAACGGTTTTTAAAAACAAATAAAATATATGTATATATTACTGTATGATTAAAGGATTAAAATATATAATTAAAAGATAATATATAATATAATGATTATTATATTAGAATAATATTATAATATTATTGATTACACAGGACCACAAATTTTTTTTTAATTGACACAAACTAGACCACGTGTACTATACTTATTTTGGGTCGCTGAAGTCGAATCCGTTGGCTGTTTTTGTCCACCACGTCTAAGTTTTTTGTAAATTGCAAAGAAATGTATTAAATCACTTAAAATTTTTAACCATAACCGACACAACAAATTCCTTTTAAGGGTTAAAAGTCCTAATAATGTGCTTAATTTTGATTGCAATAAAACTTCTCCAACATGTTACATACTGTAGTTATAATATACCAAAATTCACTTAAATAGCCCTTTTTGCAACTTTAACTGCAATTAACTCAAAATTGTGATGTGATAGAGCAATTTGGCCAGCGGCATTGTTTTTTGCGACCCAAAATCTATAAGAATCACCTACTCTGATCCCAGTTGATTTTCACAAATTTCTTTTTGTGGTCCTGTGTTATTATAGCAGAATAATATTATAATATTATTTATTATTATAGCAGAATAAAATATAGTATTAATGCTGTCTCTTATACACATCTAGATGTGTATAAGAGACAGGTGTGTGTATGTGTGTATGTGTGTGTGTACGTCAAAATTATAACGTAAGAAAATCTAAATGATATATATTTGCGATTATATCTCGTTGATTACACATTGAAATGATTTCCGAAATATATACATATACGTTCAGGATTTAAAATTGAAACGTTTAGTAAGATTACATCAGTTTTACATAAAGAACTAAATAATTAAATTTCGATCAGTTTTGATATCTTAAAAAGTATGAAAACAATATTAACGGTTTTTAAAAAGAAATAAAATATATGTATATATTACTGTATGATTAAAGGATTAAAATATATAATTAAAAGATAATATATAATATAATGATTATTATATTAGAATAATATTATAATATTATTGATTACACAGGACCACAAATTTTTTTTTTAATTGACACAAACTAGACCACGTGTACTATACTTATTTTGGGTCGCTGAAGTCGAATCCGTTGGCTGTTTTTGTCCACCACGTCTAAGTTTTTTGTAAATTGCAAAGAAATGTATTAAATCACTTAAAATTTTTAACCATAACCGACACAACAAATTCCTTTTAAGGGTTAAAAGTCCTAATAATGTGCTTAATTTTGATTGCAATAAAACTTCTCCAACATGTCACATACTGTAGTTATAATATACCAAAATTCACTTAAATAGCCCTTTTTGCAACTTTAACTGCAATTAACTCAAAATTGTGATGTGATAGAGCAATTTGGCCAGCGGCATTGTTTTTTGCGACCCAAAATCTATAAGAATCACCTACTCTGATCCCAGTTGATTTTCACAAATTTCTTTTTGTGGTCCTGTGTTATTATAGCAGAATAATATTATAATATTATTTATTATTATAGCAGAATAAAATATAATAATATTGAGGTACTAATTTATTAACACTCATTTATGGTATTTTTTGAAAAATAAAAGAAAGTAAAAATATATTGCACGCGATAAATCCATATTTTCTGCAATGATTGCTTTATTAAATATTCATTAGAATAATTAACACGGCAGAGGCGTAACCGCACGGGAGTTACATGTAAAAATTTCATAATATCGTATGTGAACATCAGAAGAAAGGGGATTTATATCGCGCGGTACGATCTTTCAGCCCTGGCAACCCCAGCTCTGTCTCTGTCATGCGGCTCGATGACACTGGATTCTCCGACGACTGTGACGAGTGTCTCGATGGGAGGGACGATTCACCGTCGAGAAGACACAGCTACATCGTTTCGGACGCTCACCTCTATCGACGTCCATTCGCCAGCTACCCCCAGCCAGGTCCCAGCACCGCGGCAGATGCATGCTACCAGCCAGCAACGGATTTCATCAACAGGTCGTATCAGCCCCTCTAACAGCAGTCCCCCCGAATTCCCACCACCACGACCTCTGCCCAGATACCCCTGGCAACGGTCGGCTAGTTGTCGCGAATTGTACGCTTCTAGTTTCGAGGACTCCGGTAAAGCGCGTCCGCGGGACGACAAGGTCACCGCGGACCTTCCGTTAGATCCATTCCAATTAGCATCCCAGGGTGAATTAGATAACCCCATAACACGTTACGACGAGAGTAATCGTTCGTATAGCGCCGCTAGTTCGAAATTACCTTCCTTAGATCACGATTCTGTCCCCGAACGTGTCTACAGCAGTTCCTACCCGGGAACGTCGTCGTTGTCTACCGAATCGGGCCATGAGGAATCGGGTCCCGCTGGAGATCTGTCGCACGACGATCTCTCGCACGATTCTTACGAGCTTTTGGAACGCGAGCATGAATTCGAATATCCGGAATCGTATTCTAGCCCGCACGACGAGCACGAACCAATATCCGATCAAAGCGACGAGGGAATCGAACACGAGATGTTCCAAATGGACTCCGAAACCGATTCCTTCGTCAAGCACAGATCGCTAAAACCTTCGGAGAAACAACAATACAGATCCGCGTTCACTGATCTCAAGAACTCTAAAACTAAGTCCATCGATCGGTACTCAGCTGTATCCAAGGTGGAAGGTGATTTCGTGATCACCGAATCTAGAATACAACGGTCAGGCACTCAAATAGAACGTAAGTTCGAAACGAGACATGCCAATTCCATGGAACAGCCGTCCAAGACGGGTATTCCACATCAAGATTCCGCCAGAAAAGATCCCGTGGTGATGCAGGTGCAGAAGCAAAAGGTTTCTGTCCTGAATGAATTAAAGAACTTAAAGCCAAAATACAAGATCACTCACGTAGACTCAGAGGTCTTACGAGATGAAGGTATTATGCGTCCGAAATCGCGAATAGACGACGATCTGAGCCCGGTTGACGGAAGTAAAACGATGGTAGATCATGGCGCGAAGAGTAGGACGACTAGGGCGCGCAGTATCGCTAGCCTGGACGATCATCCACCGCGGTTGTACGTCGAGACAGGTAGTCTAGGTCGGGGGCACAAGTCTAGGGATAGGAAATCGAGGGACGCTGACGTTAAGATCGAGAAAATCTTGTCGAAGGAGCGTAGAAGCATTGAGAGGGAGGAGCGAAAGCGGGACTACTCGAGGGATTGCCGACGAATGGATAAGAGCGATTCGCGAGAACGTCGTTCAGTGGATCGGCTCGATTCGCGCGAGCGAAGATCGGACAGCCACGGTCGTCGCAGTATAGACCGGATCGATATGCGCGAGTTACGTAGAAGCATCGAGCGTCTGGACGTGCGCGAGAGGAGTTACGAGCACTTAGACTCGAGGGAAAAGAGTGCCTTTTATTACAATGATTTCTATGAATTGCGTGGTAAGAGCGTCGATCGTTTAGACTCTCAAGGGCTGCGCAACAGCATGGAATACCTAAAGAGTCCCAAGGAGAGGAGCAATCATCGGCATTCAGAGACGCGGGAACGCCGGGAGAGGAGTATCGAGCGAATCGATTCTCGGGAAACGAGGAAGAATAGAGCCGCTTCTATCGACTACGATCAAAGGCATACTTTAGAACGCTTTGATTCCGGCAATAGAAGCCCATTCGAGCGGTTGACTCCGAAAGAACAACGGAGGATGAGCATAGAAAGACTCGATGCTCAAAAGTTTGACTTCGATCCGCGAACGATCGAACGTTTGAAATCCTTGGAGCGGTACGAACAAAGAGAGCGAACTCATGAGAGAAAGATCGAATCGAGGAGCGCCGAGCGAAAGAGTTTGGAAAAGCTGGACTCGCGTGAGCGAAAATACTTGGGACGCTTAGAGTCGCGAGAGGGAAGGAGTCTCGAGTGCCTGGACTTCGACAGTATGGAACGTAGGAAAAATATCGAGAAAATGGAACACAAAGATCAGAAGAAGAGTAAAGGCAAATCTGAGAAAGGCAAGTCGGAAGAAAAACCGCGGGAACGCGATGACTGGAGAAGTTTGGAGAAAGCGCGAAAGGACGAAGAAAGACGGGAGCGCGAACGGCAAGCGAAACTGTCTATCGAATCCCGTACGGAAACTGTTATCGGTGTGCCGCACGAAATGGAGAATTTGAAATCGAAAACCGTATTCGCCGAGTATGAACCGAAGGTTATTGGCGGTGTTGTGCTAGGTTTCGAGGAGACCGCGTTGCCCGGACACGTGCCGGTGGAGCGTACGAAGAGCGATCCGAATCCGGCACGGCAAAGATTAGGATCCAACAGCAAGCGGCATATGCTGATGCACCAAAAATCCATAGACCTAACACCGGCCGACTCCGGCGACGAGGAACCATTCTCGGACAGCGCGGCGTTGCAGAAAACCAACGTTGACATTCCATACACGTTGCACAAGAGGCACGTTATGAACGGCACGGCGTCTGACGAGAAATCCGAATCGGATAGCAGCAAAACCTCGAGGAATATCAAGAGTCTCGCTAAGGATCTACCGAAGTTGCCATTGAAGATGGTAACGGATCTTCCGTACTTCGATCTGACCAAGCTTTCTTCGATAGACAAGGTCAGCAATAAACTATCTCCGGATAAATCGAAGAGTGGCACGGTTACTACCGCAAGACCGAAATCGATACTAAGTCCCTCGGATAAGCCGAAGAGTATTCTAAGTCCAACATCGAAACTCTCGCCCACAGATCCAAAGAGCATTGTTTGCAGTTTGTCGCCTACCAAAAGGAGTCCTTCGAAAACGAAGACTCAGTCTCCCGAGAAATTCTCGCAAAAGGGCGGCTCATTAGACAGAAACAGAGCCGAAGTTATCATCGAGGATTACACGTGCAAGAAATCCTCGAGTTTGGATAAAAAACCTTCGAAATTGTCGCCGGTAGAGCCGAATGTCACCATTATCTCGGCTATCGAAAAACGTTCGCCCAAAAAATCGCCAACTGATCCTAACGTGACTATCGTCTCTGTGATACAAAAGAAAAAATCTCTTGACGGAGCGCCCAGAAGTCCCACTAATGTTGCGAAAATGGACGCTAAAGTAAAAGCTGCGCTGAATTTTGCCGATATCGTCGGCATGGAAATGAAGCAAAATCTGGAACGCAAAGCGAAAATTGAGAAAGATAGTCTGAAAGCACCAGATGATAGTTTAGAAAAGCAAGATAGTATTGAAAAGATACCATTACCCGAAATTCCTAGCGGTGGACAGGTTGAAGAGAAAACTATAGGTGATCAAATCAGAAACATCGAACAGACAACGATCGTCAAAGAACGGGATCGTTCCCCGAAACGTGCCGTCGATGAACTGTCTGACGATGATCAAAAGAGAGAGAACGTACAATCTGTAATAGCTGAAGTTCACATACCGGCTACAATAGAAATCAAATCGGAAAAACCACCAATTCCGGAGAAACCGAAGTCGTTAGAGAAGCCAAGTATTCCTGAAAAAACGAAACGTATTTTGGAAAGAATAGAATCGAAATTTTCGGAAGTTAATAAAAATTCTGCTACAAGGATATCGAGACCAAAGATTATTGATACAGGATTTGACGATTTCGTGGATCCAGTCGCCGATTTGCCTTTGGATGAAGTGCCTGTGAAACCTGCTCTAGAGTTGGATAGTCTTAAAGTTCCTGAGTTCGTTCCTTTTATGCTGAGACCGCATGCGGAACCGATAAGGTCGAAATCTTTATCGCTGGCGGAAGAGAAGGCGCCAATCGATACCTTACTCTCGCCAGAAGTCGAAAATAAACATTTTGTGCAAGACGTCTCTCCGAAGAGAGTGAAGAAGGTGAAATCCGAGCCGAAAAAGGATTTCAAAAAACAATCAAAATCATTAGAGGGCGACAAACCGCCGCTGAAGAAGGCCGCATCGAAGGAGTCACGTTCGCCAGCGATGAGTACAAAAATTGACAAGTCCAAATTGAAGCTCGGCGAAATGCCACAGGAGATTATAATAATAGATTCGACTGACGTGGCACCAGAGGTAAGCATTGTACAGAAGGGCAGATCGAAATCTGTAACTAGATTGTCCGACAAGCCGTTTTCAACGTCGAAGGAGGAAAAGGAAGAGACGAAGAGTACTCGTGCGAAATCTGCGTCCGTTGATGACGAGCTGATTAAGGGTACGGTGAAGTCCGAGAAATCCAGACCGAAGTCACTGGGAATATCGAAGAGTTTGGGAAGTACGGAGAAGAAAGATTCGGTAGAAAAAATCTCGCCGAAGAGAACCAAAGCTGCCATCAAGACCGATAAATCTGCTGTAGTGAAGGACGCAATGTCGAAACAGGATTCGAAAACGGCACGCGGCAAAATGGCCTTGAAAGAGGAAGCTGCTGCTGACTCAAAGCAGCCTAAACAGGAAAAGGATTCTAAACCGTGTGTTAAACCTGATGTCGTGATTGATCAATCGATGGATACTAAACGAGCCGCAGCAACCGAATTCAAGGAAATAGTCAAAGAATCAAGTAAAGAGTCTAGTAAAGAGCCAAGTAAGGAACTAGGTAAAGAGCCAGGCAAAGAACCAACGAAGGACAGTATAAAGAAAACGCTTGTTCAAGATTTAACCCAATCTCCTTTGGTATTGCGTAAACCGGGACAGACGCCGATATTGTTCGCTCGTGCGCGTCTTGGCCTTTCGGAAGGTAGCGGGATTGGCGCCCTTCAACGTCAAGGCGCAACGCAGTCGCCTACTGCTCAGCGACGCGCGAAATCTTTGGACGCCGCGGTAATCTCCGTACATAGACTACCGCCGGCGAACGCGTTCTCCAGCAAAGACGACACAGTTGACGTGTCGGAGAATCTGGAGGATCAAGAGAATGTCATCGAAGAGGCTGCTCAAGGTGCGAGCGCGGTATCGAAGGTGCTCTCAGTTCAGATGGAAGCCTCCCCGAATCACAAATCCGACAGTACCGATCACACGACCGTGCCGGAGATATGCACAGATTCTCTGTCCGTGACCGAAACCTCGGCGCAGTATCTAGAGTCGCCGCTGACAGAATGTAACGAGATTGTCCCTGGTGCTGATTTGATACCTTACGAGGGACAAGAGGGTAACCGAATGCCGTTTGTGGGAAATGAAACGCAAATGCCGAAGGTCATAGAGACTAAAATAGAGGAAGCAACAAAATTCATCGATCAAAGTTCCGCGGAATCCGGTGCCGAGCAGGAAGCTTCTCAGGAAAGTTCCGATGCAAAAGCTAATATGCCAAGAGGTGTTCAGTCGGATCGAGATCAATCGGCAGTCTCTACAATCTTTGTGAAGAGCGCTAGCACGGAAGTTGTTGTCTGCAAGCAGAAACAGACTGAATCGCCGGGCGAAATTTCCGATGGAGAGACAAATGCGGAAATTAGTGAAACGATATCAACGAAATCTCCATCTCGTCCAGACGACTTTCGTGTCAAGGTCGAAGGTTCGAGAAGTCCATCTGAGAGAGATGATGTGCCTGATGTAACTATAAGTGCGGCTCGAGGGGATGAGATGTTCTTCCTGAATTGTTACGATCAGGACGATCCTCCAGATATGGTCAAGTCGCCGATACAGATATCCATCGAAGAGTGCTCCGACGACGAAGTGAATGACGAGGAAGAAGAAGAGGAGATAGTGGAAGTGCAGGTGGAGGAGATTGAAGAGCGGGAAGAAGAGGAAAACAAACGGCTTGATTCTCTTGATACGAGTGAAGATACGCTCGACGCGCTTGATGCGCAATTGCAGATGCGAGGAGCGGACAGTGAATTAAGTTCACCGGATTATGGTATCGATAAGATGGATGAAAAGACGTTGGTCGAGGTCGAGTTGACGCCGGAATATCTGGAGATGAAAAAAGAAGATGAAGAAACGGCGGAAGAATTACCGGAAGATGAACCAACCAAAGAAACTGCGGAGATCGCGGATACCAATCGTCTTTCCATCGATAGAAAACTCAGACTGAGCACTGAACGCTCAAGAAGCGAAGAGACCAACACTTGGACACCGGACAGAGAAGATCCAGACTCCAGTTCGTGTTCCATTGCCCGGCCGCTGGGAATCGGTCAGATACAACCTATAATAGATCGTCGAGAGATCGCTATGTTCGAAGGCGCCCGAGACGGTGGTTCTCTAGATGATGACAACAGCAACGGCTCGCAACCTCCGAAGCAAGAAATGAGCGTCACGTGGAAGTCGTTCCCACAAGGAAGCTCCGGTAGCTCCAGTCTCGAGGACGGTTGGGTGCCTCAGGACGAAAACAATGCGCAACAATCTCAGTCTGAGGACAGCAATGGTCAGAACGAGGACAGTTACCAAGAAGACCTAGCGGACTTTCCTGGAACCTTTATTATTGGTCCGGAAATATTAGCTAACTACGGCGCATTTTCGTTGTCACGTACATTGTCGAGAATATCCGAACGATCGACTACGTCGGAACAAGATAGAAGCGATTTGGAAGACTCCTTCAAGCCCAGCTCGAGGTCGCCGAGCCTTGACGATGAATCTTTGATGTCGAGCGATCATCAGCCGTCTCTATCATCGGATCCTCCGTCCGGTACGGCATTACCGTCCGTTTCTGATGATCGCAGAACATCTTCCGAGCTACCGGATATCCCCATCGACGTGGTCGGCACGCACGAGGATGACACAAAGTCGCCGCGAACGAATAGGCGATCACGATTGCAGTTGCAAAGTTCCGAAGACTGGCCATCACCACCCAGTTCACCCGTTTTTGAAACACCGGTGGTGAGTCATGTGGAGACGTTCTACATGGAAATCAAGCCAGAGGAAGCCGTTAAGGTAACCGTTACGGACAGTACGGAGACGCCCGTCCATGCAGAACAAGACAGCGACTCCAGCGACGAGAATAGAACGTTGCATGATGATCTACATTCGACTCTTTTGGAGGACGGGCAAAGTTCAACATCCGCGACAACGGCTGACGGTACGGTCAAGATCGCGGTAAAACCAAAATCGAATTCGTATATAACCGGCTCGTCGCACAGTGAGGACACTTCGATGGGCTTATCTATGTCCGAGTGGTCCAGTTCGAACAATACCGTGCGTCAGTTTTGTCAATATTCCGGTACGAAATCTGACGATAACTCGCTGGCGGAACTTGGTGCCTCAATCTCGGACTGGTCGGGTAGCACAACAGTGATACCGCAGCAGTACTATGCCACGGGGGCCGCGGAAAAGAGTCAGAGCGACACAACAACGTCTGAGAGAAGCGCGACCAGCATGAGGCCGAACTCGAAGTGCCAGTCCGCTGACACTTCCTCCCTCCCGTCTCCGCCGTCCCCGTCTTCGTTGCCGCTACCCGTGTCGCCACCACTGCCTTCTCCACCCGCGACAGCTACTTCCTCGTTTCTTCACGAGGACGAAATCGCTGGTTCCGCGATTGAACAGCATGAGACTTTACAGGCCGAGACGACCATCGAGAACGACGACGATTTACGTCAATCTCGAACGCACGACGACGATTTTGACGAGGCGCGGCGATTTATTGAGAGCCAGTTCGACGAACACCATCGCCTACGTCGATACGACGACGAGCAGCAAGGCGTTTATCCTCAGGAATTCATTGATATCTCGCCACCTCGTATCACTCTTCGAAACGAGTACGACGAGGCCATCGACGATGACTTCCAAATGGTCCCGGACGAAGATACGATCTGCGTTGACGACACGGCACTGCCGATTCCCGAGGAGGACGAGGAGGATCAATTGTATGACAATGTGCCCGCTATGAAGTATTCCAGTAGTGATAAAGTGCGGATGGAAGTCGGTCGCGGAGACAGTTCGGAAGACATGCACGAGAAGTATGCCGATCTTACCCTACAGTCGAGAATGGCAGATGATGATTGGTCATCCGAGGAACGAAGAGACGTTCCGGAGCGGGAGAAACCGTTGACAAGATCGACAGGCAAATTCGATCGCGGCTTCTCGGAGCCGTATCAGGGCACGCGATCAACCGAGCGACCTGTGATGGTGCCGATCCGAGCGAAGTCGACCCCGTATTATTCCACGACGAGTCTGAGCGGCGAATCGACCACGTCCAGTCCGCCTATGCCGATCAGAACGCAGATCAGAACGAAAACGATGCCTTACTCCTCAAGCCGCAGCCCGCAAAGCGAGGGTGACACCTCTTCGAGCATGGACAGCCCGGCGCACACGCCTGATCGGGGTCAGCGGGCCTTCCGCCGGAAGCGACAGCAAAATGCCAAGAGGCGACACCGCGTGGTGGTCGATCTCGAGGTCAAAGACGGCCATATAGTATCCAGTACCGATTCCAGTTTCGACGTGACGACCATACCGCCGCCGCTGCTGACAGAGGGTCAGAGTCTAGACGTGGACGACGACGAGGACGACGAGATGTCCGAGACGAAGGACGAACGTCGTCGGCAGCAGCAGCGTTGACGCAGTTTCGACGATCGACGCTAAACAGAAACGCCCGAGGAAAAGAGAAAATTGAGCGCGATCGACCACGCTCATCCGGGCTCAAACTAGCAGAATTTGTAGGAAAGTTCTCACAATCAGTCGTGTGGAATTGGACGCACTTTAGAATTGATTCTCCGGCCGTGCGTTGGCACTCTCGACTTATGTCTGTCGCGCGAACGAAGATCACACGGGAAACGGATCTCGCGTATGGATCGACGACTCGGCCTGATCTTCTACAATTTTGATTCCAACGACGACGATTTGCCCGGCGGTATCGCGCCGAGTGGCAATCGGGAATCGAGAGTTATACGGGTATGAACGACGGCACGAGTACTAACGATGATGAAAGCAGGACGGACGTAAGACGAGGCGAAGAAGACGCTCCGTCGTTCTGGGTTAGAAAACTCGAGGCTGAATGATCAAAAGCTGCGCAAGGAATGTAGCATAATTATCGTTAGGGATACGGATACGGTTTGTTACGCATTTTAGAGACCCGGTTTACTTTGATATTATCGTCACGATAGAATCCCTTCGGTCCTCATCCTCCGTAGATACGAATATACTTTAGCAAGTAATATTCATGCATAATACACACGGGAAGCGAAGAGTATCTTAACTATCGCGATCAGCGTGCACACGCGGGACTCGTTGGCGAACGACAACTGCGACACGTTATATCCTAGTAATAATAATGTTATAAGGCATAGAAATCGAAAGAGCGACGTAGGACTTTCGAAGATAATTGTAAACTTAAAGAAAACGAGCCGCGTCATCGCGAATCATTTTTAACCCTTTAATCGGTCCAAATCTTCGTTTCGTTTCTTACACGAGATACTCCCGACATTGCTAGGAGAAATCGTGCGGATACTTAAACGAATAACACAACGTTCTTCCCTTTTTTTCTAAAAAAAAAAAAAATCAACGTGGTTTTGTTATGTAATTATATTCAGCGCTCCCACGGTACGTTATCGTGCAACCGTTATCGCACACGCTGTAACAACATTAAAGGGTTAAATAGCGCTAAATCACGGCGTCGCGCTAAATCACGTACGATGTTCTATTCGGTCGCGCGACCTTGAATTCATCCAGGACAATCAGTCGCGAGCGGCGGTCACTCGAGGCGGGATCCCTCGAGGGAAACGAGGGAAAAACGAAACGCGGAATTACGTAAAGTCGTCCGGGGCGATTGTTTCCAGTTCGAATTGAATTCCGAACAGCAACGACAACGCGATTCTATGATTTCGCCGCGGTTTGCTTCGCGTACGCGAATTAGAAAGGGGGAGGAAAAGTTGCTCAACGTAGATACGTAAACGTGGTGCACCGCGCTTCCTCGCGTTTTTTTAGCGGCGCCGGCGGGTGCACCCCCGGTATATCCTCCGCGTATGGAATTATCTTTGACGAGCGAGAAGAGCACCTGTTATCCGTTAATAGACGTTGGCTATGGACCAACCGAGTAGTAGCCGCTAAGCTTTCTGTTTTAGGTGGGAACCTAAGCCTCGTCTAATTATTAATCCGTGAAATTCATTCGCCTAGCGACAAATATATCCGCAAGATCAGGCTGGAAGGTCTATGCGTTAAAATCGTTACTGGGCGACTTATTGTTTATCGCTACTTGTTTGAGAGGAAGATCGCAGGTAGAAACGCGTTTCGATTGTTTCCGAAGGAGTTTGGTTCTTCTTTTTTTTCTTCGCTCGTTCAGTAAAATTTCCATTTGACACTAATACGACTGGTACACGTATATATACTTTTATCGCTCACAATTATTCGTTCCCTTAGATCGATGGTTTTGAGAGAGAAAGAGAGAGAGAGAGAGAAAAGAGATCGGCTTTACAGCGAGTAAATTACGGGTGAAGGGGGATGCCTCCCGATGAAGGATACGTGCAGGTTGACCGGAAAGAAACTTCAGGAAGGAGTCCGACACGAGCGAGGCAATAGAAAGTCCCATTTGGGTTTCCCATTGGCTTGTATTGTGCCTAGTTTTTATACCATGTTCGTCGTGTGCACAATTTAATATGATAGCGAGGCGTGAACGAATTCGAAGCGAATTGCGACGCGTTTACGCGCGCACGTGCGTGTGCGTGTGTCTCCCTTGGCGCGTCCTTAGATAGGTAAAATATACGTAAACGTAAGTATCGATTATGCGAAAGAGAAAACGAGTAACGCTTGTTACGAGTGTACATGATGTGTTCCCGGAATAACGATCACAGTTACGAATTTACAACTGAATCGCGTATCGTCAAAAGCGCAACTTTGCTTATTATTTTCAGATCGATATAAGGAACCATCGAATTGCGATTGTTACCATCTTAGCTTTACAGGGTTGCCGACACACTTGTTTGCTGTTTAGGACTTTCATACTCCCTATATTTTAATTTGATTTTAATCAAATATGATTTCTCTTGCGTTTCATAGGTGTATATTTAATAAACGAAATATCGAGCTGCGAACTTTTAAAATGTTAGGTGCAGTTACATCTTAAAGATGAAAATAGATAAAAATAGATCAAACGGAACAGCAGGGTTGACTTAATTAATACAGAATCGGAACTAGAAACTCTTTAATTGCGCCTCGTTGCAGAGCGCGTTGTTTAAATGACAGCTAAAGCATTACATTAATTTTAAAGGTTTGTTAAAGTATATCTGAAAAAAGTATATCTTTGAATAGATTCGCGGCAAATATAATTAATTGCAGCAATAATTCGTCAATAATTCGTTCAGGAATCGCAGTATTCCTGATAACGAGACGAGATCGTTATGTACTATCAGTATATCGGAAACTCTCGCAATATCTATCGTCATTATTATACATACACGGGTACATTAAAATCATTACTCGATGATCGTGTATTACGGCGAAAAGGATACACAGCGGGAAATATGTGAGATACAAAGGGACGACCGCTGAGTGCCGATAAACGATGGCATGCCGTTACTTTGTTTGACGAACTCTCAGTTTGATATCCACGCACGTTCCGAGCCGAGTAGGCTTAAATTTGAACGAGATTGATTTACTTCAGGATTACGTCGTTGAATTTTTTCATTATATCCTATATATGTCGTAGTCCAAGCTAGGAATGACAGTTATCCCGAGATTGCCCGAAGCAAGACCATTGGAATGGCTGTTGCCGAATCACTCAAATAGGTCGCGGTCTCGACAATGCCAGGATGACCCTGATTTGGAGCACGACATAGAAACAATAGGTGGCTTATCTGACCACGCACGAGGAAAGTAGATCCCCAGAGGATTTTCTGTATATATATATATATATCTCTATTTGGAAAAGAGCTTCCCGCGATTCACCCTCGAGTTATGATCCGAAGATCGAAGATTTTCTTCTTCCTTATCTCTGTGCCTGTGTGAGATTCACAATGGCACGGCATCTTTCTTTCATCCAGTTTTTCTCGATCTTTTTTCTTTTGCACGTGCAGCGATACCCAGATAAATTCGTTTTAAATTAAACGCGTCGGCGTGTGTAAATTAATAAGGCAGACAGGACTCTCTCGAATGTTAGGACGCTAATTTAAGAGTCGCATTGTTCGCATCGATAATTTAACGATTACGGTCGTTATGCGAATATGCAAGCTGAAATTCTGAGCGCCTTGACAAATTTACCGAAGTGAGATGCAGAATTTTGGAGAAGTTACGATGCAGAATTATAAATGACAAACGGTTAATATACGATTCGTCTCTTCGAATATATTCGGTGCAGAGGTCATACTCGCCGTACTGGTCTAGTTACGTTAATGTCTATAGTAGCACGGCCTGGGCGATTAGTCGAATAAAACCCCCTGATGCGTGATTAGTATCATTGTGTCTCCATTTGTGTATGAGTATCTGTGCAGCGGCGAACTCGGTCGGGGACGCACGAACGTTATCAAACCGCAGAGACGAGACACGGCGTGAGTTTGCCGTTTCATTACGAAAAGGAAACAATGTAACGTCACTTTTCCATCAGTTCAGTTTACCCGATCGGAAACTCTCTCTCGTTGCTTGCGACATTTCCCGTTCACTCGCGGTCCACTCGATCGAATTCGCCGTAATTCACGATATTGGTACGTTCCCCCTGTCTCTTGGCTCCTGCATCTGTGCATCGTCAGATTCGGTCCTGTCATCGTGTGATATCGCACCTATATAGTGATATTCATAGTTCGATCTTAAATTTAAGATCATCTTAAGTATAATTTTAAGATATACGGTCGCGCGTTCCATTAACTGGATGGAATCTTAAGACCAACCAAGATTAGACTTAAGACGATTTTAATTATAAGATCGGATTATGAATACCATCCCTAGAGACCCTCTAATCAGAGTCTAGACTTAAGATAGCAATTTATAATTGCTATTTTTTCACCATTTTTCTTCAATTTGCGTTTTTATTTTTGAAATTTTTATTTTCGTTCAACATAACAAATAAATTAGCACTTTAAAGATTTTATTAAGATTTAATTTTTCCTAATGCTTTCAAATAATATAATTTTTTATAGTAATTCTTGTATACCTGTAAAAAATGCATACAAAAAAGGAGAAATTTTTTCTAATAAATTCTATGTGTAAATGATACATAATTTCCATATAAATTATAATTTTATTATGATAAAGTTAATTAAAATATCTTGTACTAATTTACATACTCAATTAAGCAAGCTACCAGTTGCAGTTTATGAGATACTTCCACGTTTTATTTCATAGTATAATGAATAGCTGTGCGGTTTAATTCATTTAACAATTTATATAGTTAAATTAATTTCTATTTCGTTTTTGTAATATATAATTTTTAATATATCTTATTTTTAGGATTTAAAAAAAAGAGTATAAGAATTTAAATGACATTCGATAAATCTTATGAATGCTCTTTCGGTTTCCACTACTTTTAATTATGTTCGTCAAAATCGAATATCTAAGAAATTTGCCGAATATTGACACGTGCATTACATGCGCCACTACAAAGGAAAATCACACATATCTCTCTCTCTCTCTCTTTCTCTCTCTCTCTCTCTCTCTCTCTCTCTCTCTCTCTCTCTCTCTCTCTCTCTCTCTCTCTCTCTCTTCCTCCCTCTTTCTTTTTCTCTCCTTCGCAGAAATTTGAAGAAAAATGTTGGATCCCCGTTATGACCAGTCTCTGATTAGAGAGTCTACAATCGCACCTATACACATACGCACGTGTCTCTATCACGCACTTACTGTCTCCCCCGGCCCCTCACTTGTGTTTGCGCGCAAGTTGCCGACTCGCTTCAGTCTTGTTTCCTGTAAAACGTACATAACGCCTATTTCCCCGTTCATGCAGATCGTGGCGACCGATCATACGTCTTGCGCGATCATTGACATTTGATCACGAAAGTTTTCGCGCCGTTCGAGTTCGGAACGGAGAACCTCAAACTCTCGCCCCTCATCACGTTTCTCACTCAATTCCATAGTTATGTAACACGTTGTACGGTCGTGTCGCATCCGGAACCAACGCGTAATGCACGGAGGGATCGAAGAAACCGAGTATCGACGTGGATATTTCCATCCTCGCGTACGACGCGTCGACTCGAGAATCGCGGGGAACGCCTTTGGAACAAACGTCAGAATCGAACGAGAGATAGCTCACTGGGTCTGGGACACCTTGTACATCAATTGAACGTGAGATGCCGTGCGAAAGGTTAAACGGAGATACACAGAGAGGATATACGTTTCATTTGTTACAAAAGTTCGAAGTTCACTCTTCGAGATGCGATTATCAAGTGTCTCGTCCGTTCGACTCGCGAAATTGAATTATCTGATTTAGAGATAGTACCCAAGTGCAGCTGCATTTGTCGATTGATTTAAGGAAAGGAATGATACATACATACGACGATATCGGTATTTTTAAACAGGGCGTCCTAGACCTGTCGCGGAATTCTTCATTTATAGATTCTTTCTTGAATTGATTTTTTCTGCTCAGAAAAATCATCGATATATTCTCGGTCAAAAAAACGATCGAGTCATCTTCGCAAACCTTTGATCTTTTTATCCTTTTCACACTCTGCGATTTGTGTACTTTTACTACAATTTAGCCTTTTTCCGTTTGGCATCTAAATTTTGATTGCTCAGAGGAGAATGACATTGGCAATATCGACAAAACCAGTCCTCGTTTAGCGACGAATCTCTCCCTGAACTAGACACACTTTTGCCTTGTCTCCTTGTTCTCTTTTTCGTTTTGTGGCAAAATACGTGAAAGTATCTTCAGACTTTCGACAGATATTTCCCAGAGAGGAAAGCGCCGAATTGTTGAAGAGTGTATGGGTCCCCTAAAATCACATACCACGAACAGATTGACAGGCCTTCGCACGACAGACCGTATATACATGTATACATACATATACATATGTACCCGGTGTACTTTACGTATGCTTTTCGACAGGTGGTGATTACAATCGCTGGACCTACACGAACGGATACGTGAACTCGCCGGCCTGGCACATGCATTACCGCGTGAACCAGGTGCGTAACGTAATGGTTCACGCAACACCACGCACCCTGACTAATCGATTCTTACCGCTGTACCCACGTTGAGCGGGAAGCCATACACCGCACACTGTTCAGGCTAAGAAAGTACCACGCTACACGTCAGTGAGGCTCGCGCGAATAGACGCGCGGCCGCACGCACCAGAGGATCGCGAAACGAGATCATTGACAAAAAAAAGAAAACAAAAGATAAAAGCGCAAAAAACCGAAATCCCGAGCGTACCAAAGATCCGAGCTTCTACTCTTCATCCTTTTGCAGTTTCCTCGAACATTACGCTTTGCGATCGTTTGATTTTCACGCAGCACTTTCACGGAGTTGTGATTCTTGCGGGGGGAGGTAGGAAACCACGAACATTGTGTTCTCTCGTTGTTACAGCCTGAGTTGTTGAAGACCTGTAAACATTCTCTGCTGTCGAAAAAAGAAAGATCCAAACTTAATTCTCGAGCGGATGGGAGCCAATATTCGCGTTTAGACGTTTGCGATTTCTAATATCGAAGCAAGGAAAGTGTGAGTTTTCGGCAATCACAGCTCTGGGCCACTCAAACGCCGGAAGTTGAAATAATAGAATACATAATAATAGAAAACCATAGTAGCATTATCGGAAAAATTATTTCGATATTAGCGTCTAGCGACACACGGTGTGTGTGCAATATTTATATATTAATACCATCAATGTATATATATCTGGAACGTGTATTATACGTCCAAGTCGCTCCGTGTGTATAGAAGCGCCTTGAAATTCCGTCTTTTTCCCCTGTCAGACTATTCTCAGAGGACAGAGAATTGAAGATAGGCGTTTCGCCTATGCGAATGAAACTGTTCCCTGTCGCGATTCCGTTTTCGCTTGGATTGGACTACTTTTGTTATCCGGCTTCTCTCTTTGTTAGCATGTTTCTCCGCTTCGTTAATTCCATTCTGTAGAGAAATTTCTTGTCCTTAGATCTTATACGCACTTAACTCCTCAGTCACACCATGTTATTTATTCTAAAGATCCTCCTCATGTTGCTTACGATCTAAAAAAAGAGAAGAAGAAAAAATGTCAAAGACAATCCACTGTATAAAATCTGATATTATACCGATCGGACTTTCGTGTGTGCACAAAATATCCACAAGATGTTCACAATTTTAATACACCCGCACTGCACCTTTAGATTGTTGCAACTAAATCTTCTAGAAACGCGTCAACGCGCGTCTTAACGTGTCGTTAAAATAATCCCCCGAATTTTGATACCTTTTATGAACTAGATATACTGTACCAGTTGTGTGCGATACATATTTCCGATTGTATATATACGCGATGTCGCATTAGCTAAACTCGAAGGATTTCCATTCATTATTTAACTCTTGTAGTTTCGAGCAATTCATCCTGGAAAACGTCACCTCCTCACACTTTTGCGTTATGGTCATATTCGTCTGTGCTATACGTACATATAATAGTCTACTGTTCAATCCTGCCTCCCTGCTTAGAACATGCGTAGAGATGTGAATTTCACTCATACGAACATACGAAGTTACATTAATCGAACGATCGCGATATGGCACATTGATGGTACGCTACATATTTACGAAGAGCAGCTTCCCGAAGATCGAAAGGAGCACGAGATATCTTCCGAAGTAGCGTGTCGGAAAGCCTCGAGAGAAAACGAGAGAGTACACGATCTCGTCGAGACGCCAGAAACATTTGAATCATTTAAGCGGTGGAATATTCGCATATCAGCTGCGACGTCTCTCCGCATGCTAAAATCGAGCAGCCTCGACCATTTTGCACTGCCTTACGTTAAGCTGTGATAGCAAAATAAAAAATAATAATAATCTGTGAATTTCTTTATCGTTATCTTCGAAACGAGAGGAGAAACAGCTAAACGCGATCGTCAAACTCACATCTCTAGTTGCAGCGTGGTACTGAACGTTCCCGCATTTTATTCACCATTATTACACATATACACAAAGTACACACACAAACACACACACGCATACATACACACACGCTACACGTACACTTCTACGTCAATTATTAACTATTTAGGAACCTTTGGAACCATTACGTAGCGCCCCTGTCACGAATCACGAACGTATTTTGCCACCTGTCACAATGTCTCGTCACATCAACCCCTAATTAATTGTGTAAAGTCGTTCTCGGTCACGTCACCATGCTCATTCAAGTGTAACTCTTATCACAGTATCTTTGCAGTATATGTGTATGGACACCGTAAGAGATCATCCTCGGCTCTCCGTTCCATTCCTCTTCAATTTATTCGAAGCTTGTACCATTTTCCAATGGAGCAGAATACACCTGAGATAGATATAAACAATTCTTCAATGAAAACAGACTTTTTAAATTTTATATCACTGTAATGGGAAGTTTCTAAGCGTTCTTTCCTATTATCAAAATCTCCAAAGGGATCATTCACTATTACGACAAAAGGTGCTGAACTTTTCTTATTATTGTGGTGCTCGACAATTGATATTGTTTAAATCTTCCTCAGTGTGAATGTAGATTTTTCTCTCCTATGAACCTCCCAATAAATCGAGTTATCATAGTTAACTATACGAATGTTCACGAATTTAGCAATAATGCCTGATGCCTGGGGCGACAAGTTCGTAATTGATGGATATTAACCCGTGTCCTTCGTTTTTACTGTGAATTCTAAAGAATCATCCTCCGTGCTTCTCAATATCGTATCTCGATAGTGGTTCAGGGGATCAATATATAAATATAACCCGAGCGTGACAGCCGAACGACTGTTATGTATCGAGTAGTCAATCGCAGAGAAACTCACAATGGATATATTTTATAAATAGTTGACCCTTTATTGCATCACGTTTGTTGCAGGCAAAAATCCGAATAGATATAACAGAGCATATTCGATTTTATTATGAAAATCTTACTATTTTGAATGTTTTAATAACATCAATAAACAAAATTATCTTGTTACAAAAACATGCAGGATTTAATTATTTTATACAAATTTGCTGTCCTTTATTTTCAAAGTTGATTGACATCGAAAGAAGTCATGCAATACAGGGTTAATGATAATAATAATAATAATTTGTGTTTGGTCAGATTTTGTTCTGAGATTGAATGATTCAATGCAACTGCTAATTCATCTAATCCACTTTTTCGGAAACTAGAGAGAATTAATCTTAACGCCGAGAAAGTTAAATCTGTGGCATTTAACTTTCTGCGTTAAAAAAAAAGAAAGTATACAGTTGCACTGAAGCTCGAAATTTTAATTCTCTTGTAATTTCGGAGCTTATATTGCATCGCCAGAATATGAACACTCGAGAAATGAATCTCTGCCGATAAGTTCAAGCGCTAATTTCCATAATACTCGGCATTATTCAAATTATATGTTGAAGTTTGTAAGACAAAAACAGACATAAATTTTGCCTAATAACTTTTGGCCATTCATAACGTAGATGAAGATGAATCGAAGAATATTTGTACTTTCTTGGCATTGTTTATTTACAAACGCGTTAATTATTAGAAGGCACTTTGTATTAACCATTCACAAAATGATGATAATTTTGACAACCATGATGAAAAACTTTTTCAAGATAAAATAGTGCCAAATATTTTTTGTAAATCATTCATCATAATCAGAGAGAGTGATTGAAATAACTTTAAGTTTTTCTCTTTTCGCAAATTTTACTGCATGCAAATATAAATGCACTTAATTTTCTAGCTAAGGATATTGATGTGGTTCGATTTCCACATATTTCGGGATAAATTTGGCCAGTCGTAGATTTATAATGACTTTTATGAATAAGCTGTTCATTAGCTGTTCTTACGAAACTCTTTCTACTCTGATTCGGATATTTGTTGATGATATTTATCGCGTGTCCAAACGTTATTCGGCTTTAAACTTTACCAAAGATAAAGCTCGACATTTATATATTAAGCCGACAATTTTTTCTATACCGTCGCAAATTACAGTGTAAGCATTGTGTTTTTACACCTTGATCTCTCAGTGTCAAACATTTTTATAAGACTGTCGATTTTAATAACGATATGAAATCCCAATAGGATCACGAAATGTTAATTTACGTCACGCGGTGTTCTCGTTGAAACTATTGTTTGTCTTCCAGTTCGTATTTCGCTAATTTTGACGTCGTTTTTCAACTTTTAAATACGCTTCGTCCCTTCCAATGGCTTACCAGACTAGCAATAAAGGAGTCCTTGAGAGAATCATCGACCGGACGGTAATCGCACGTCGTTGTCCCAACGTAACTTCGAGCTCGCTCATCTTCCGTTTCCGGTCTGCAAAGACGACGTTACTCGCGTGTCAACTGACTTTTGCTTCGATTTGTGAGCGTTCGAAATTTACGACGTCCGTATACAGAATGCCCCATCACTACCGGGTGTCTCCCTAGCCAGATATCTTCTTTTTATTTCTGCTGTTTAATAGCTCGGTAATGAAAGTCTATTCTTCTCGTTAAGCTGAAATTCAAGTCTTTCCACCGAGATAAAAAACGTTGAGAGAGAAAATTCCACTAGCTTTCGTTTCTCTCTTTCTCTCAGCGCAATCTTTTCCTTCTTGAGAATTAAAAAAATGGCTTTTTAAATTTGATCGATCGTTTTGAAATAGTTCCACAATTTTCGCTGTTTTTTTTTTCAGTTCGTCCTACGATATCTGTAGCTGAGACGGCAATCGGTAGCGGTAGGACACCCTGTATACGTGCACACGCACACACGCGTATGCATGCGTAGGTACATATAATTGCGTACAATTAGGACCCGATTTAACGGTCGGAACGAAACGCGGTGAACAAGAATAATTAGACCAGGATACATGTACGTCGAGGTGTCCGTCGTGTCGGCGTAACGCTCCCCCCACCCTCACCCCCCGTTTGTAATTTGTGTAACACTTTTTGATCGTTTATCGATATACCGTACTTGTTAACGCTATATATATATATATAAATAAATATATAAATATATATATATACATAAAAAATATATCTGTTTACGCGGTGATTCCCCCGGTTGAGATGCGCCGTCTCGTCGGTCGTTCGATATATCGACCGACTGTGTTCGAACGATATATATCGAGGCACAGCTCGATGTAGGGATATGGGGGAATTACCGGTGTCCGAAGGACGAAGTGCGGTACTCCAAGCGTAGGAAATCTATTGTACATTGATTATTGATACATTAATTATGATAACAATAAATTATATACAAAGTCACATCAATGTCGGATCTGCGTCAGTAATTTCGCTTTGGTTTCTGAACGAGTATGTTCGTTTCGTTTTCTCTCTTTTCTCGTTTCGTTTTTTCTCCCTCCGTCCACGTTTTTCGTTGTTCGTCCACGTGTGGTCAGATTGACATTTTAATTTCGGGTCCGACAGAGATTCCACATTGCTTTCCGTTTTTTTTTCTCGTTTTATCCATTGATTTCTAGCGAATCAAATGTTGAATTTCCTCGTTTTCCTTTTCTTCCCTCTATGCAGTGGGCCTGTGTCCTATTTTTTTCTTCTTTTTCTTTCGTTCTTCATACCGTATCTCTTTATCGCAATGCCGGATTCGTCGTTCGACACGGATGACATTACGTGTGAGTAATCCCCTTACGATGCCTGTCTTAATTGTGGATATTACGATTTTTTTCTCTTCGTCGTTGTTTCACGATACATCCGCTGAAATGGCACGAATTCCCGCTTAATCTAGGCTCTTTGTCGTATTTGCATAATCCGTAAACGAATCCTTACGTATGTACTCTTCATTTGAGTACTCTGCAGTTTCGAAAATTATTTAGGAAAAAATTTTAAAAATAATTCAAATGTACGTTCTTAATAATAAAAACGGTATGTCTTCCACATGTCACAAAACGAATGTACAATAAAGCGTAAGCTCACATTTTTACATTTCGGGATCAAGGCTGAAAGTATCAAAATATCCTTGGAGTTGTTGTGTGATTTCATTGTTGTATAAACCTGGAGGTAAAATGGCTATTAATTATCGCGCTCAAAGGCCAAAGGAATATATTTTCAAGGCTTCAGAGATTCATGCAAATATGTCACGGGCCGGAACTCGTATTTGAATGATCTTTATGTCATTATAGCCGACGCAAAGTACAGGCGGAGTAGCTTATTCCTAGTTGTACCGCATATCTCTTTCTATTGTTGTTCTCATTACGCTCTACGTTTTCCTCTCGTGGAGGAAGCCGAGTTCGATCGGAGATTCTCTCGCTGCCGAGGAATTTCCGTTCGCCCGTTGCGAATATCACGCGACCTCGTCACGATACTCCTTATTTCCGCATGCGATTTGCGTCAGTGGAATAATGTAGAATGTTGTTACATTATGGATTCTTAACATTAACTTTATCCGGCTTCTAATCGCCGTTTTATTACTCGCTTATTACTTGGAGCACGGTACTTTATAGACGTGCTTGGGCATGAATTTTCATAGGTATGAAACTGCATACGCCAGCTTTAATGTCTCATTTGTTTACTGAAATAGCTTACTCGACATTATTTGCACTCTTCACTTGCATCATTGCCTTTGTATATACGATATGATCTGCGCAAAGAGGATCGATCTTTTTCTTTTATTTTTGAATTGGAAATACTGCACGTAACCTACTGAGATTTTCAAAGTTAGAGCATTATGTGCCTTTATTTAAAAGTATAAATATATTCTAATAATTATACTTATCCGCCTCATAACGCCGCTATATGATTATTGCTGATAATAAGATACGAGAAAACTCTCAGAGCAGAGTCTACAACAGAGATTCGAAAGTTTAATCTTGCTTGACAAAAAGCAGCGATTAATTTTTATAAATTTCCTGATGTCTATTAATACATCGAGAATAACCGTAGATTTACATGAAATTAATAAAATATTTATAGACACTTATTATAGGTATGTCACTGATTAATAATTTCCCCAAAACTTTATGTCGCATTTGAGTTAGCCACCAATATTTATTTTCGATTCTGCAAAGAATCACAATAAAAAAAAGAACAAATATAGATAGTGCACTGTAGCATGCGCGCCTATACATATAAGATCTTACATTCCCTCAAATGTTTCATCGACACTTGTTTTATCTCTTCTTTATACTTCTCACATTTCCTCGTGTTCAGCGAAATTTCTGTTTCTTCCGGGGTTGTCTAACTGATATTTATTTGCAGATGTCCAAGCCGAAAAGCAGGAGATATCTAATCAACGAGAGAACAATAATTCTGTATACGCCGCTGAGAAATCGCCGGATAAACGAACGACGAACGGTGGGGTCGAGGTGAACAATGCGAGCGTCGTAAATTCGCCGGATCTCAGCCCGGTAAAGAATATACGAAACGGAGAAGCGGAGGAAGCGGAAGTTAGAAAAACGAAGGTAAGTTTCTCATTTAACAGCCAGTTATTGCCGTATTGTTTCAACGGCAAATTTTCTGTGTGAACTGCAACAAAGAGTTATTTTTCTGTCCAGAGATGGCCAACTGATAAAGCTTATTACATAGCCAAAGAGCTCCTCATGACAGAACGAACTTACAAGAAGGACTTGGATGTTATTAATGTGGTAAGTGAAACTGCGCTTTGTTTAAGACCTAGGACACGTCAGTTGAAACAAACCCAATTTAGAAGAAGATGATAGATTCAGAGAAAGAGAACTCGCAATTTTTTAATTGTGACTTACATTTATGTGTAGTGGTTCCGCGAGGAAGTTTCTAGGGAAACGGCATTAGAAGGGGAGTCGGTAGTCTCTCTAATCGAGCTACTCGCCGATGTGCATGGACCCTGCCTCCAAGAAATGGAGACACGGCTGGCACGTTGGGAGAGCAACGCTCGTCACAATATCGGTGACTTTTTGTACAACGCGCTTTTGAACGTCCTGCCTCTCTACGACCAATACCTGGAGAACCTAATCCCGGTGTTGGAAAAAATGGAATACTCCATGCGAACATCGCGACGCTTCGACCAACTCTGCCGTGATTTCGAGTCGCAGAAGCACTGCTACCTGCCATTAACTTCATTCCTTTTGAAACCTCTACAACGATTACTGCATTATAACAATATTATCGACAGTGAGTGATCTGATATTGATTATCAAATTTATAACATATGTACACGATAGATAATCTTAATTTCTTAAAATGGCGGTGTTTTAGGATTGTTGGATCATTATCCAAAGGATCACACCGATTTCGAGGATTGTTTGGCAGCGAGGGACAGACTCGGCGAGACGTTGCTTGAAGGACTCACAATTATAAATCAAGCGGTGAGAAAATGATTGAAATTATTGTTTAATACAAGAACTTAATAATTAAAGAATGAACGATAAAAATTTAATCTTAATTATGGGAGAATATTGTTTTTTTTCACTAATTTATAGTCAAATCGATAATGTTGATTTTAATTATTTTAAATTTGCCGTGCACTGTTGTAGGAAAACTTAGTGCAGTTATGCGAAATGCAAAGAGACATTACTGGGTTTGATAATCTAGTACAAGAAGGCCGAAGGTTTATTAGACAAGGATGTCTGCAAAAGTATAGCCGTAAAGGTTTCCAACAACGAATGTTCTTCTTGGTAAGTCTCCTGCATATTCCTTATTGGTTAGTGCAGCGGCAACTAAATTAATATCACATTTATTTTCACAGTTCTCAGATGTGTTACTGTATACATTCCGTACGCAACAACCAACGCAATGTTTCCGTGTGCATGGCCAACTACCATTAAAAGGAATGAAGATTCAAGACGCGGATAATAAGACTGGAACGGATTTTGCATTTATTATTGACGGACAAGGAAATCAGTAAGTAAAACGCTTTAAATTACATTGTACAGCTAAGGAGGTAGTAATAAAGTGTAAAAATATACTAGAAGATACTAAATGGTCGTTAAAAGGCCGTATCGTTATTGAGAAGTCAACTAGCTCAACTAATTTTATTGAAACACACGTGCTATCAATGACCTCTGGTCAGTACGATTGTGACTTCAACTTGGAACAATATGAACTGGTCGTGTTAAAATAAAGATATTTTAAGAGAAAGAAATTATATTGAAATAAAAAAAATATTTTTTAGTGTTATATTATTAAAAAGTTACAAATGTAAAGCAAAAGAAGATATGAAATTTAAATAATTTTATTTTTGTAGATCATTGACAGTTGCAGCAAGCAACGAAGAAGAAAAAGAGAGGTGGATAGAAGATTTGAACATGGCTATAATACAGATCGATGCGTCGGATGCGAAAATGCCGTATTTAAGTTTAAAGTCTTGTAGTAAGTAACTATTAAGCAATACAAAGTCAAAATACTATAGCAAATGAAAGAAAATTTCTTCTAAGCTTTTTCCTTTATACAAAAGTTCTAGGATCAGCCGACGAAGTGGGAGATGGTGTAGGATTAGAAGTAGATCGAACTAGTTGCGGAGGTGCAAAGGCCTCACAACGTAGCAATACTACAGTTCACGTTTGTTGGCATCGTAATACAAGTATTAGTTACAGCGATCAACTACGAGCGTTTCAGGTATATAACAATTTTGAGTAATATTTGTGAATCACTGATATCTTGATTGTTATGCGATATACTTGGACACATAAAAATTGATTAACGATGTGTTATGTATACTGTTTCAGAACCAGCTTAGTGGATTTCTTCTACGGAAATTCAAGAATAGCAATGGTTGGCAAAAGCTTTGGGTCGTATTTACTAACTTCTGTTTATTCTTCTACAAGTCTCATCAAGACGACTTCCCATTGGCTAGTTTACCATTACTAGGATATGCTGTTTCTACACCATCAGAAAAAGATGGGATCAACAAGGACTTTGTATTCAAGTTACAATTCAAAAACCATGTATATTTCTTTCGAGCGGAAAGCGATTATACTTTTGGAAGGTAAATCTGCAGAATGTCATTGTAATTTTAAAGAACTAAGATTTATGAAAAATGCAATGATAAATTTATATCTTTAGGTGGATTGAAGTCATTCGAAGTGCAACTCAACAGAATCATGTGCCCACTAGCATGAATGGAAAAGAAGAGTATTGAAATTTTAAATCTACATGCACAATTATTGAAATCATTGTTAGGAAGAAATAGTTGTTAAGATTATGGAATCATGCTACAAAGTATGATTTTAAAATGATATCTAATGAGAAAGTCTAAATCTTTGGCCTTATATATGAAATCAAAAGAGAGTTATAATTGTATCTTGGATATTATATCTAATAAAAATTGATTATATACAGTTCTCTGGAAAAATAATTTATTTTTAATTATACATTTTTTATTTTTAAGCTATTATTCTACTATTCTGCTAGTAATATATTGCAAGCATTTACTTAAAACTGAAATATTTAATCGTAAATTTGAATACTCTGAAGTGTGTGTTTCAGATTTAAGTCATTCTTCCAGAGAACTTCACAATTTTGAAGACAAAAATCGTAATGCAAATTACATGTAAAAATATGACCATAAAGATAATACAGAAAATTATTTAGAGACGAAAATATAAAAAGAGATTTTATATACAAGTTGCAGAACTTTTTGATATGTGATTTATGCTTTTAATATGACATTAAAAATGGCTTAAAAAATGGCATTAAAATGTATATGAACGACGAGTGACAAGAATCTCGATATTATGTCACAAATTTATGGAGAATGTTATTCATAAAAAGAGAAAAAGATAGAATTATATACATATATTAAAATATGTACATATGATATTTACACATATATTGTATTCGCGTTTAGACATTTTTTAATAAAATTTTTTTATATCTATGTTCTTTATTGAGCGATAGTCGCGCGGATGAGTCACAATCGATCATAGCAATACAATATTAAGTAATATATTTTAGATATTTCTTTTTAAGGACAAAGATTTTTTTCATATAACTCACTAAATATGATTGATTTTTACTGCGCGATTATCATCCAGTGTAAAACAGATATATTAGAATTGCATCTAGATATATTTACATTAATAGTATGTTTTTGAGATACATTCTATTGTAATGTAAGCGGAACTCGATGACAGTCACAAGAAATTATATATATTAGTATTAATATCGGACCAATTTTATAATCAAATCTTTTTATAATGATAATTGTTTTCAAATAAGACAATAATTTTGTTAATGTTTTTCCCTTTTATGCGACCTAATTTGTATTAACAAAATGCATAAAATAGGGGAATGTTTATGTTATAAGTAGTTCTAAAAAAATGCTTATGATTTTACCAGTGTTAGTAAATGGTGCCATCGCGCTTATTAGAACCAATCTACGATGTAGCGTCTGCAAAGAGACTGGAAGAAATTCTTTTATAAGATTGCAATATATATATATATATTGCAATATATATGCGCTATATAATAATATATTTTTACTATTTCTATGTTGCGCAGCTATTTAACTGATAGAATTTATAATCTCTAAGCTATACCTCTGTTTAAATGAATCAAAGAGATGAATAATCATTAAGTTATCTTAGTTAGTTAAGCTTGCTTGATTATGTATTTGGACTATATAAAAGCCTAAAAAAGATATCGTGAAAATGTATCGATTTACTCTTTATTAGTCAGAAGACATTTAAAAAGACGTCTTTCGAATTTTTGTGTTGTTTGAGAAGGTTGTTTGTTGTATAATTTAGATTATAGTAATATAATATATAACATCAAAAGAGAGAGAGAAAGAAAGAAGAGAACTAGTTGTACATATTGCCTGGCTGATAATTCGTAAGTAAAATGAAAGCTTAACTAACGTTTTATGAAGACATATCTGCGTAGAAATTTGTTTAAAGTAAATCACAGACTGGTCCCTAAACATTAACTTTACCTCGTTAAACATCTGGTGTACGATGCTTTCTGAGTGTTCAACAATCTAATAGATACATATTCACAAATAAAATAAAAATAAACTCAAGTATTAGCATATTAAACATAGATATTTGCATCATTTTAAGCACAAAGAGTGCAGCTTCAGAAGGACAGTCTTATAGTGTATCTACAATGATAAGAAGTTGCGATATTGTAACGTTTAGGTACAATAATGAGGTCAAAAGTAGAAAAGACTGGAATACATTCTAATCAGATTAAAGTGCATTAGACAATTCGTATGAGAATCTAAGTATTAATCTAATCTCTTATATATGAGTAGCGTTTGCCATAACATTTATCCTAGCAGATTTCCTCAAAGCAATTTTTTAATCCTGAATTACTTATTGGTTCAATTGGTTCAATTTATCCGTCAATCCCGGTATTAAAATAACTCATCTATTTCAGCTATACACTTACATATCGTATATTTCGAATATATCTTCTTTAAATTATTTCTTGCAACTAAGATAAACAAGCGAATGTAACAAGTGAATGTCATAATTATGTATTATTATTATCATGTTTTACTGCAATAAACATATATCAGTGCGATTGTGCCTATATTTTTTTCTTACTAATAATAGCTATTTTCTAGGATACATTAGAGAGATAGAAATTACGGAGCTACTAATACAAATCGACTGGTTTTTAAATACATGATTCTTGTGGAATATATAGGGTGAGTCACTTAAGACCGGTCACCTGAATAACTTCTACAGTTTTGGAGATAGAAAGAAATGCTTGGAGTAAAAGTTGTGTGGTATCGAGGGGGCCATCTTAGAAGATTTGAAGGTGATCTTTGCTTTTTTAAATGGAATCGTATGATTTTTTAAATATAATATAATTCTTCTAGTTATTTGCTATATAAAAGTATTAAGGTAAAATTATAAAAAAATGAATAGTTTACGAGATATTTGATATTTCATTTTGACATATATTTTGACATGAAATATAAAATATCTCGTAAACTATTCATTTTTTGATAACTGTACCTTAATACCTACTTTTATGCGTAGAATAGTAGGATGAATCAATTGATGTGAGAACACATGGTTGCTTTTCTAAAAAGTATGTAACTGCACATTACAAATTGCATAATTTTTTGTGAAATGCAACTATGTGTTTTCTTCAAATCAACTGACTCATCCCACTATTATACGCATAAAAGTATTAAGGTACAGTTATCAAAAAACAAACAGTTTACAAGATATTTTATATTTCATGTCAAAATATGCCACAATAAAATATCAAATATCTCGTAAACTATTGATTTTTTGATAGCTTTACTTTAATACTTTTATATAGCAAATAACTAGAGAAGAGAAGTATATTATATAAAGAAAATCATATAATTCCATTTAAAAAAACAAAAGTCACCTTCAAATCTCTTAAGCATCTCCACCTGGAAAAAAATGTTCACCTCTGCATGATGTCCCCCTCGATACCACACAACTTTTACTTCAAGCATTTCTTCCTATCTTCAAAATTGTAAAAGTTATTCGAGTTGCCGGTCTTAAGTGACTCACCCTGTATGTATGTACCGCAGCGTCACAGAATCTTTCGATCGAACCGATTCATTTTCTTTGGACCTATGGCGTATTTCGCATATCATAGACAAAGCAAAATTTACAAAGGAATATTTGCACGTGCTAAATATTTTTTATACTTATACACGGAGAAAAAAAATTTGTTGAAAAACTAAAATATTTAGTCCGATACGTTCCACTAAAACATTAGTTGGTTTAACTGAACATTAGTTGAATAAAAAAATGACACCTCGATCGACGTCGATTCAATGTCGAAAATAATATTTCGACGTCGATTGGACGTCGATCGAGGTGTCATTTCTCACTGGGTAGTTCATTCATGTCAACCATCAAAATTTTTAAATCAAGAATTAGTTAATTCAACTAATGTTCAGTGTTAAACTAACTAATGTTTTAGTTAAACATATCGGACTAAATATTTTAATTTTTCAACAAATTTTTTTCTCAGTGTATAATGCTTTAGATTGCGCTCTGTGCTTCCACGTTGACAAATCATTAAGATGAAACGCAAGTCAATAATTACTTTCGACATGCCACAGCAGAATTTGGCTTGCGATGTTTTTCTTCGTCTAGAACGGATGAAATAAAAAAACTTATTGTTAGTCTAAAACGGTTTTTGCAGCGTTGGTTCCATGTTACGTAATTACGTCCGACTGATTATTCGGCAGATATCAGACTCGTATACGATGGCCCGAACGAATCCCGTGAGCGATTTGGAATTAATAATCTTTCAAAGATGTCTTAATTTAAATTTAGAAAAAAAATGAACAATGCAATTTTTTCAATTAATTTAGTTCAATTAAATAGATGAACGAACTTCTTCAAGTAATTTTATATAAGTGAATTTTATAAAAATAGAATGCTGAAAATATTAGAAGGTGCGAATAATAAATAGTAATCTTTCTCGAATTTGCCAAGAAAAAGGTAATAAATAAACATGATCACGAAAGGATATCCGGTGGTTCTGGGACATCCCGTGTATTAAAATTGAAGATTAATCTCCCGGGAAATAACGTCTCTTCGCGAGAGACGGTCTTTCCGCGCGGACGGCACTTGCAGTGAGGTAAGGAAAATAAAAAAAATCGTAATGATCCCGCTAATGTAGCCGTGTGTTTATCTTTACAAGTAGCTTCACAATCAAAAATACGCGCCGGCGTCGCGTCAGTCCTAAATAGCGCGTATGCGTCAAACGTGACAAAATAGCCACTCATAATTTATGCTAAAACGTTTCTGGTTCGCTTCACGAGTCCGTAATGAATTTAATGAGTTTTGGTATCGTAAGTACGCTTGTTTTTATGATTACTATCTCATGGCGAATGTGGAGGATCGCCGAGCGGCTTTAATAAGCCGTTCGCGTGCTCATGAATAATTATTGAAATTTGATGCGTGGGATAGAGGCCGAAACGCGTAGTATAATCGCGAAAAGAAGGTCGTTTGTCTCATTCAAGAAACAAACCAACAGATGTCTTTCCTCGTTCCGTTATCGAGAAAATCAATTTTTCAAAAAATTATATAATAGCATCTTTTACTTGTGTTTCCAAGTTCTTAATTAAGCAGTTAATTAAGTGATTATATTTTACCGATATATACACATTTCCATTAATTTTCACGACTGCAGTAGAATTGCTCTTAAAATAATTCGATGTGCGACGGAAGAACACCCAAGCAGCACAAAATATTGGGCCAATGTTATATCTTCAGCGGCCAACAGTTGGCCACTATTAATTGCTACTCGGGCATGTTTCATGATCATGAAGATAAAGTTAGACGTTTATAATTAGCAAAAAAAACTTCTTGCATTTGTAAAAGCAAGTTTGCAAGCAGCGTATATTCTTCAGGATGCTCAGAATCGAGTCGATAAGAAAAACCTGTATCTAATGATGCAATAGCAAACGCGGATAACTCTTTTCCATCCATTCGCACAGTTAGGATTAAAAAAGGGCATACAAATCACTTGCTTTATTTTTTCTTTCACGTTTCTCGACGTTCCAAGGATTAATTATACAGCGTTAGACATAAATAATTCGAGATATACTATCCGTAATTATCCGCGATAACACAAAAAAAGTACGGAGAACCCAATGTAGTTACCATAATCCACAATTATCGTTCATAATAGCCGATTTATCTCTTTTTATTCGTTTTTGTTGCGTGCGCAAATACGTCCGAATTGATTTCCTTGCCGGAAATCGAATAACTGGGAGTTGGTATCTATTACAGATCTTAAGAAAAAGATAGGTGGAATTTCCACGATTACATGTTCTCCAGAACATCGAAGGTGGTAAACGATATCCGATAGTTGCCGCGATATCAGCGAAGGCAATCATTTGTGATCGACATGAGAAATCGACATCCGATACCTATTATTTTGTCGCTGCATATGACAACGTTGGAAAGAAGTTTTATATTAGCACTGAATTCAACATCATTTTTAATCTTTCAATATTTGACGGATAATTGTCTCGTATTGTACTTTTATTGTTTTGCTTAATTGTCTTATATTGTTTCCTTTAATATTCGTTCTCTAAATTTACAAAGATACTTAAAAATATCCTTCTAAGATTATATTTAAGGAATATATTTAAGAATATATTTAAGGAACTTTATTTACATTTAAGATCTAGCTTATATATAAACATATTTATTTTCTATTTTGTAAAAGTTCACTTGTGAATTTTTATTACAGAAATTTAATTTACTAGTTTAAACAAAAAAGGAATCGGTAAATTTGAAAAGAAAAACTAAAATCATTTTATACTTGTAAATATTACTTTGTAAATATTGTCTACATTGGAAAAAGTTTTAACATTACTTTATTAATGTCTAAAGATTAATATTCGTTAAGATGTAAATTAATAAAGCACACAATATAATGGACATATAGTGGATGAACGATAGTCAAAAGATGTTAAAATCGAATTCTTGGCAAAAAGACACACGAGATTTAGCAGTAAATCCACGATTTCATAATCCATTAATCATTAATATATTGCGTATTATACGCGGCATAAATAAAGTTCCTCAAACATTGATTATATATGCCCAATGATATCGGAGAATAAAAGAAATTTATAGTTTCAAGATAATTATTTATCTGTACTTAATTGAACTTTGATCTGAGAAAAACAACATAGTGGCCTATACATTTATAAATCTGTAAATTCGTTACTCTAAAACATGAGGTTTCTGTTGATTAAATATATTATTTTTGTACAAGAAGTAGTCAAAGTTAGTAGTCACGCTATTGTTTTTCACATTTGGACAGCGAGATAAAGGATTTATGATTATGCATTTTTTTAAAGAATCATATACACATAGCGTTCAGATCAATATTTAAACGTTAAGGGGTATGCTCAGTCAGAAATTTTAAAATTATCGATTTTCGGACTTTTACATTTTAAAGGCAGCAACTGCAACAGAAAATTAACTGTATGGGCCTGGAATAGATGACTATGTGTAAATTAAAAAAAAATTTTATTTAGGTGTAAACTGCACTTGAAACTTTAAACGCGTTTTTTTTTCAAAACCACATTTTCAAAGTCGGTGACCAAAATATCTCGAAAACCGCTGTACCAATTTACTTCAACTTTTGCAGGCTTCTTTTAGACATAAAAATCTAGTCCTTGAACGAAGGATTTTTTTTTCAATGCGTAGTTTTTATTTGATGGGCAAAAAATGAGCGGCTTTTTTTTACGAAAATCGATAATTTTACTTTAAGCGGCCGCCATTTTGTCGTAGATTAATTTTTTGTAACGGGAAAGCGTTAAAAAGACTAGATAAACTAATATATTAACCAAATTTTTTCGAATTTTTAATTTTAAATAACCCAGTTCCGAACAGCAATGGTCACCGCAAAACACCTATGGAAAAAAAGGCTTTCCGGACATTGACTGTAACGTTGTTATAAATTAATATTTTTGCATCAAAATTTTACTGAAACTGTGTGAAATGATACTTTTTTGAATACAGATACTTTTGTAAAAAAAATATGCATAAGGTTTTTTATTAAAAAATTCCCAAAAGTTCGTTTTTTTTCGGCCTCCTGACTGGGCATAATCCCTTAAGTAGAAGTTATCGTAGATAACTTCTTTTAATATTTCGTCGATTCTTTTGTGTTATAAGTGAATGACGACAATCAGACGAACGCTCGTGAGATTAGTTTATTAAATAAATATCTGTTCTCGCATGTCATTCACTCCACGCTAAGTATGCATGCCAATAAATCATTGCGTCAAAGAAATATCAAAAAGTGACTCCGATGACGGCAACCATGAACTATCTCGCTTGACTATTTTGATCATACGCATCACTTTAATCTTTTAAGCTGATTAGAAGATTCGTTGTATTTCCCCGTTTTATTAAATTGCGATAATGTCAAAATGTAAAAATATAATGCGCGCAAAATTCTCAGAAAATAATCTGAAAAACAAAAGGCTATTCTGGTAAAATATCGTATATCTATAATTTGAAATTAATTAATGGACACTTTACACTGTGCAAATCAAATGATTACTAATGCTACTTCATAAAAGTTCAGATAAGGACAAATCGATCCCGAGAAATCTGCGGTTCCAGTAGAATCCGATAATCCTGTTAGCATAAATAACAGAAGTATTTTACCTATCTATCGAGAATGTAGAAAGAGAATGGGCTTTATATTTTATATTTTTCCTATAATTCAATTTACGCATATATTTCATGGAACTACATATGTACACATATGTGGTATCGTGTGTGTTCATTTGAGATCTAAATAAACCGCAATCCGCCTTATAATACACATCGATTGGCAATCAAGTAAGGATACGTTAAGAATGCAAATTAATAATTTTTCAGAAATTACGTTTTGTTCTTACCTTGAAACTTACGGAGAAAAATAGGAATTATAATTTTTATGATATTAACTTATGGATATTTTATGCTAGAACTATTATGGATATCATCTATTTTACATACATACATTTTACATATACTTTATTCTAGAGCTACATAACATGCAATAAATATCATGTATACAATTGTTTCCTCTATCGTATCTTTAAGTCCTAAATTACGGTGATTAGCCATTTTTTATGTTTTGATATGAACACGATCTTTAGTAGAATTCGATTTTAATATTTGCTATAATATAAATTGTCATATAATGCCCACACAGCACACGATATTGCGATATCCACTAGATATCCGAGGGATATCTCAATAACCGTAGGATCTCTATGGGATCGCATTATGTCCAATTGGACATATGGATCACTCTGGGATATCCTCAGGATAAAGTGTGTTGTGTGGGTGATATCGTGTTCCTCCGTTAGATAATGGGTTACTAATGGATACTAATTTAGACATTAATAATGTTAAAATCTTTGTCTATTAAAGATAAGTACTATTTAGAAATATTAAATTTTAATATTGAGTTTTCTTTTTAATTTTACCAAATTATTTTCCCTTAAACTAATGAATTGAATATCCATAATAAATAATAAAACAACTGTTACAAAATAGAAAATAAATATACTTAACTCTCTCTAGATTTTGAATACAAATAAAGATTTTTTTAAATAGATTCTTAAAAATAGATGTTTTATACCTTCTAATATTTATACTTCTGCATTAGCACGTTTAAAATACATAATTATTCGTTTTAATATTTGTCAAATATTAAGGAACATTAAAATATTAAAAACGATACCGAATGTTAATGTTTCTAACTTTTCTTTTAAAAGATTATACATTTGTTTCCTAACACAGTAATTTATGAAAATTGGAAAATCACGATTATTATTGACAAAGTGAATATATCTCTTATTACGTATCATAAAATTAACGATCAGTACAGGTGATAAATTTGTAAAATGACATTGAGATTCATCGAGATAAATCTGCTGGAGGCTGTAAATGACCTTCGTAAATATTTTGCATTATCGGCTTAGATATATCATATCCAGTGGCTATTTGAACCGGTAATCATTAAACCATTGACAATGTCAATGACCAAATATACATTTAACGCATATTTAACATCGTGTTTACAGCAATAGTAAATCGTGATCAATAAATTGTTAGCAAATTAGCAAATTGAATAGAAGAAAGTGTCTTTGTTGTACGTCTCTCTTATTACTAGCTGTAGACATTGTGATTAAATCTCTTATTCTGATATATTACTTAAACTTCTAGAAGCTCGTTCACTTGAATCGTATAATAAATACATTTGCACTTTAAATAGCCAAGCGAAAACTTCCTCTATTTTCCATATTTCCCTGAAAAAATAGACGTAATCTGTGCGATACAAATTATTGTTTTAGCATTAATTATTCTCAAGAGGATTTTTATATTTAAATACACTTGGCGTCTTCTTTTTTATAAGATTCTGAATTCATTTGATCGATTTATTTTTAGAATTATTCATTGCGTTCGTCTTATTGTTAAAATACTTTTTGAAGACAAATTTTGTTTACATTATGTTTTGTAACAGTATAGAGGTGTCAATTCATCGACGTTGACCGAAAGATAAACAAAAGCAAGAAGACACGATGACAGGTCCGGGTGGAATGTGGATTCCCAATCAGGATAATACGCGTCTATTGTCGATTACCTTAGCCTTGACCACGCATCCGACGTATTTTTTGCTCCCATTGCTCCTCAATCCTATCTGCGTCCAATGAAGCAGCTGGTGTTTTAGGAAGGAATGTGCGGTGGAGTGGGAGGCAAGATATAAAGACTCGGCGGCGGATCGGGATAGACACCAGATATCGTCATGTGGCAGTATCGGACGATCGGCCTTTTGGCCTTATTACTTGCAGCATGTGTCCAAGCACGAGGTAAATTACTTTCGTCTTGTAACATTAACTTGTCATCATCATTAACATCTTCATACCTGATACTAATTGTAAAATATATTTCGCTTCCGTTATCATCTTTATTGTTTGAATAAGGAACAGTATACTTGCTACTAACAATAAGAAGACACTCTCTTATCAGAAATATATAAAAGAAAGCTTGAATATTTTTGGGTATATTTTGGGTGTTTATTACATATTTTCTTATTCTAATATAATATAAACTTAACCCTTTAAGGCCCAGGCATCGATTCCGTTTAAGTAAAATTTACGATCAACGATCACAATAGTGACTTGTTTAGCAAGAACACCATTGTTTTACGAATTGAGATAGAGAATCTAGTTTCATATAAAACGGATCAAGAGTATTATATCGACAGAAACACTACTTTATCAATACAAAACATTTGGGAAAAGCTCAAAGTGAATGTACATAATTATGTACACTGGGCCTTAAAGGGTTAATATATGTACATACATATATTACATGCATGAGATATAATCTTATTTAATATCTTATTTTACATAATAAGCAAGAGAGAAAAGCTTTGAACAAAATCACGAAATGATAAAATATCATGATGTATACATTATTTTTATTTAAAATTGATTATAGTCCATGAGATATAATGCGCAAACTATCAGTTTTATGTTTCCAAGATTTTGCTATTAGTGAGACGGCGATAATCTCCTCATGACGTAACACTCATAAATATGTGTAAATGTGTAATGCGCGTCTTCCTTTCTACAACATCAGCTTTGCAATTGCTTTTCGAAGAAAGCGTATATAAAAATACGAAGCAGCTTTAGATTTTTTCTTTACTGAGAAATCGATAACAAATTTTTGCTATGAATACGAAAATTTATTATAGTCACATATAGATAATTGATGTTTGTAGATACTTGAACTCTGATCCAAGATAATCAAATCATTTCGCTTAAGTGCACTTTAATTTCTTATAAGTATTAAACAGTTATACATTGTTGCTCTACAATACAGGAAGATTTATAAAAAAATATGAATGTTTTACATAAAATATAATTAATTCTGTATAAAGATTTGTGATTTATTTGAAGTGTTTTCGGTGATTTTGCTTTAAGTTAAGTTTGGTGATACGAAAACAATCTTCTCAATTTACAGAAAACGAATTGCGTTCGAAGCGTTATAGCGGAGGAGGATTTAGCTCCAGTAGCGCTAGCAGTTCAGCCAGTGCAAGCTCGTTTGGCGGAGCCGGCGGTAGTAGTTTCTCCAAAACCAATTCTCAGGCTATCGGCAGTGCTTCGGCAGATGCACAGTCCGCAGCTCTGACAAATGCCGGTGCCGGTGGATATGGAGGCGGAGGTCATGGCGGTTTCGGAGGCGATGGCAGTGGTGGACTCGGAGGTGGCGGTGGTCACGGCGGACTCGGGGGTGGACACGGTGGACTCGGGGGTGGACACGGTGGACTCGGAGGTGGCGGTGGACTCGGGGGTGGTCACGGTGGACTCGGGGGTGGCGGTGGACACGGTGGACTTGGAGGTGGCAGTGGTCACGGTGGCTTCGGCGGTGGTAGCGGTGGCCTAGGGGGTGGTTTCGGAGGCGGTGGCGGTGGTGAACATGGAGGCGGTGGCCATGGCGGTTTCGGAGGCGGTAGCGGTGGTGGACACGGTGGCGGTGGACACGGTGGCGGTGGCCACGGCGGCGGTGATCACGGCGGTTTCGGAGGCGGTAGCGGCGGTTTCGGAGGCGGTAGCGGCAGTGGACACGGTGGCGGTAGCCACGGCGGACTCGGAGGGGGCGGTGGTCATGGTGGACTTGGAGGTGGCGGTAGTCATGGTGGATATGGAAACGGCGGTGGACACGGTGGTGGCGGCGGATACGGAGGGGGCGGACACGGAGGTGGCGGTGGATACGGAGACCGTAAATTCGGTAATTAACTCTTTATTTTTATCAATTTTAAACAACTTAACCAAGGATAATTTGTTTTTTATTATATTCCTCCATATATTTAATTCACATCCAAAAACTATATACCAGAGGTGGGCAAACTTAAAAGCACCAAGGTCTACTTTCAGCTTCCTTACCCTACTATTCCCTGTCGCAGCGATCTAGGTTTATACAGGGTCCGCCAACGAAAAGTTTCCACCCCGTTTATTCTGTAACCAATTGATTTTTGTCAAAAATGCCGATACACGTCAATATTGTTTTCAAGGGAGCTGTATGATTATGATAAATGTAACCATATTACTTTATTCCCTTAATTGGGGTAGCTACCCCCCAAAAAATCTTAAATAGCAATAAGGGTCAAATAATTATCATTTCAAAGGTAATTCTGATTCTCTTCACAGCGATGTCTATTGAACAAAGGCTTTATAATTGTATGGAGGTTAATGGAGAGCATTTTGAACATTTAATAAATTAAATCTTTCTCTAAAATGTAAATTTTCAATTTTTTGTACCCAAAATTTCCAAATGTGATTTTTCGAAAAATATTCGCTCAAATTAAAACAAATAGACACCGAAGAGAATAGACAGTGAATATACCATACCAATATTTTATCTAGAATTAATATTTCGTAAATTTTTTCAGGACTCGGAGGCTATCCTGCTGGTAAGTTCAAAATAAAAGAATTTGCATTTTATATATAAAAATTTTATGTTTAGAGAATGTAGACATGTGTATATGTAATAATAAGTGTAGAAGTTAGTACTTAATAATAATCTAAACTTATATTTAAGTTTTGCTTTTTTTATTCTAATAGAATTTAATACAGTAGCACATTTCAAAGAAATATTACGCTGAAAAATTTATGTAGCCTAAAAATAACATAGAAACAAATATATCAGTTAGATAGTCATGTGTAATCAATTAGAATGTACTAATCCTTTTTATAGAATATAAATATGCAAATGCTAAATAGGAAGACGATTTCAAAGAATTATATAGTTAGCTTAAAACAAATGCTTTTATTTTTAGTTTTTGCTATAATAACAAGAATAACTTCTAGTAGAAACATTTTAATATTTAAAGTTTTTATACACTGTATGCATTTTTACATATAGATATTCACGGTGGTGGTGGTGGAGACGGAGTTGGTAAAATTAGTGGAGGTTTGGGAGGTGGTTATGGTGGAGGTGGGTCTGGCGCCGGCGGCTACGGTGGAAGTAGCGCCGGTGCTGGCAGTTATGGCGGAAGTGGCCCCGGAGGTCACGGTAGTGGCGGTGTACCCGGAGGATACGGTGGTGGTAGTTCTGGTGGTGGTTATGGTGGGGCTGGCTCTAATGCAGGCGGTTACGGCGGAGGTGGTGCCGGCGGAGGTGGTGCCGGCGGAGGTTACGGTGGAGGTGGCCATGGTGGTTACGGTGGTGCCAGCGGAACGGGTGGCGGTTTTGGAGGTAGTAAGTGAACATTAGAAAATGTATATAACTATTTATACTATATTAGAATTTATTTAATCGAGATACCAAATATCTTTTTCAAATAAGGAAACCAAAAGAGTCAAATTATGAGCAAAACAAAGATGTCAAATATTATTCAATTTTATTAATTTGTAATATCTTTTTCTTAAATTTTATATTTTTACATATTTTTGTTATTTTAATAGCTTCTTCAATAATTCTGAAAACATGAATTATATTTTTTTCGCTTATTTTTTTTAGTTTTGAGACAATTCTATATATATTTTGATAACATAGATGGTGCACAGTGAGAAATGACACCTCAATCGACGTCTAATCGACGTCGATTCTATGTCGAAATATTGTTTGCGACATTGAATCGACGTTGCTTCGATGTCGATCGAGGTGTCATTTCTCATTGGGTGGTACTCTTGAAAAAGATATATTGAAAGAATGAGCTAATGCTGATGCTGATGGATTAGGTGGAGGATTTGGCGGAGGTGGTCCTGGTGGACTTGGCGGTGGACATGGAGGGGCCTTAGGTGGACATGGAGGAGGTTTAAGCGGTGGATACGGAGGCGGTGGACACAGTGGAGGTGGAGGTCTAGGTGTTTTGAATAAAAATTTAATGGCAATTTGATGATGTTAATCAGTAAAGATGGATTTGATCATGTTGTATTTCATGTTCTAGGTGGATGTACTAGTGGAGGATGCGGTGGTGGTAGTGGTAGTGCTAATGCCCAGGCTAGTGCAAGCGCAAATGCCGGTGCTGGAGCTGGCGGATATGGAGGTCACGGTGGTCAGGGTGGTCACGGACCGGGAGTAGAGTATGTATTGCCGACTAAACAAGTATATATATTATAAAATTTTAAAAATATTTCAATTATTTACAATCTCACTTGCCTATAGATTGAAAACGATTTATATTGATACCTCAATTTTTTCGTAAAAAGAAACTGAAAAAAACATCAATTTACAATCTTGCGTCGAATATTGCAAGAAAAATAAATATGCTAATTCAGCAATCGTGTAATGACATCAGAATTTTGTATGCGGTGAATCAAGCCACGTACAATTTTCCCAACAGATAGTAGATTTCAAGGTGAACAAGTTTCTCGCTTGTAAGGCCGAATGTTTCCGTAACTCGCGTTCGTCATACAATCAATAATATGTAAACTACAGCTAATTATGGAAATCGGCAAGACATGGTAATTTATTGAATAAATATGCCTTGATGAAACATAAGTCGACAAAAATTTTGCCCAAATAACGAATGTTAGTCGCTGTTTTTTAAGCATTTTATATGTCTCGCACAGAGTTTTCAATATTAAAAAAATTACTTTGATGATTAAAAAAATTATATTACTTTCTTATTTCTATAAAACTCTATTATTAATATTATTATAATTATATTAGAAAGTGAAAAGAGTGTTAAAAATAAGAAACATGCCATTATTCCAAAATTTAGAAATTATTTATTATATGAAATCTTTCAAATCAATATTGAAATTTTGATAATAGATGAACTCTTTGATAATCGTTCGATTTTGTTTGCAGTCTATTCTCTCGCATCGGTGACACCGATGAAGGTCCTGTCAGCCAGAGCGGTACCGTCGACAATGCCAAAGGAGTTTACAGCAGCAGCGCATCGAACATAGACGGTACTGGTAAAGGTACTTACTCCGTTAAAGCCGGTAAAATTCCGGCGTAAATCGAATTCATAAATTTTACCTCGATTTCCGAAATTGGTTGTTGCTTCGCTAGAGATTCTTTCGACGATTGGAGAGTCATAGCTGTGATTACAATCCTATTTTGATATAAACGTAATACAACAATTCAAGGTCTACGATTTATTTATTTCCTAATCATCAAGCGTGATGTGGCGTCTAAAATAAATCCATGAAATTATATAACATTCTTCCGAGTGCTTATTGGTTTCCTAATCCCAACCAAAGGAAAAACATTGTTCTGTGTTAACAGTCAACGTTGCGACCAAATGATATTGGAAATACTTTTAATCATTTATTTTCGTGTTTCTAAATAACTTAGAAAATCTCTTGAAATGATTCATGTCAAATTAAAGTGATTAGTTTCCTAATTATTACACTTTCAACAGCGGAAAAATTTAATTTATCCACATTTTATTTAGAATATATATGATCTAATACATCGAATATCTCATTATCTACATATTTCAAAAATTAACAATTATAGGATTTAGTCATAGAAATTGTGTTTTCATCAAGTTCTGCTTCAATTTTTAACTATAATCGAATGAAATTTTTATTGAATTTTAAATTATCTGATCATCTAGCTCTTTAAAGGAAAATCTCAATAAAGACGTAAATATGACGAAACATCGTAAAAAAAGTACTAATCGTGTGAAATCATAACACCTGTTACGTTGCTTCGCTATTTAATAAAGCTATTCGCTAGTTAATGTCGTTTTGATTAGCTGGGAAGACCGGTTTCTCATCAGTTTTTCATTGCTAATGAATGTTCATCAAATTGATGTAATTCATCGTTAACCGCATTGCGCAATCCTGATTATAATAGTCTGACGATATATCAAGATCCGTTTGTGTCTATCAGGACTGTAAATCCGGTTGCATGTATAAATCCTTTTTGTTATTTTGTCGCTATTTTTTAACGTAATTATCCATCTCTCGCACAATCGAGTGTGTTAACACATTTCCTGCATAGCAAGTTTTGTATGTTTCCATAATATAGAATTTTCATCATCATAATCATATAATGATAAAATATATTGTCTAATATGATTAAATAAAACATATTATATTCTCATGGATAATGTATTAATTTGAGCACTTTTTACTTTAAATTATAATCATTAATCATACAGACATTTTAGTTATTTATGTCATTCAAAATTTTATATTAGACAGCATTAATTTTTTACAAGCATTTTTAAAAAATTTTGATGGATCGATCACCAATAATGACCAAACGCATCACTTGTAACGCCATTACCGTTACAATTACGCACGCTTTCTCACTTAAAGATAATTTTTTCTGATTGTGAGTCAGACTTCAGAATCATCGTCAGAATTATCGCTTCTAGATGTCCATACATTATAACTGTTAAATTCCACAATTGCTTCGGAATTGTATAATGTATACATTGGCTGCGTTCAGCAGACTCAACAGTTGAGCAACGTTACTAGATTTATCTATATTATATCTTCATTTATTATAGAAAATCTAGTAACGTTGCTCAACTGTTGAGTCTGCTGAACGCGGCCATTGTATAATGTCCAAATATTATTATTATCATGGTATAAATATACAAGGTGTAGCATTACATATATCGTACGCGTATATTTCACCTACGTGTAGAAACCTAGATCCACCCCCACCCACTCTCGCCTATACGTGTACTGTCTATACACACACTGTATGCTCTGCTTTACTGAAAAAAGTGGAGCCCCCC
>NJRL01000721.1:35315-46088 GCA_003063815.1 Aphaenogaster rudis | reverse complement strand
TTCTAAGATTTCAACGGTCCCACGAAAAAGGCCGGGATGGCCGCTCTCAGGCTTCTCTCTGGTGCGACCGAGTACTTTCGCGAGAAAGCGCGCTCGCGCGCGCGCAGCAATTAACAATAAGTGGTGCCGGGCTGCCGCTTATAGGGGCACACGCGGCCACCACATCGGTACTGTTACCAAAAAAGTGTAACTGCGTTACCGTCATCGTTACTAATAAAAAAATATAATGTCGTTACCAATTTGTTATCAAAAAAGTAATTGTAACGGTAACGACGTTACAAGTAACGCGCGTTACTTTCTATAATACTGTCTATACTTATATATAATTTTATACAAAAAAATTGTTATCGGATCTGATTGCGATACATACCTCATTTGTTTAATATGAAGATCATCAGGGTTGGGAAAGTTACTTTATAGAAGTAACTTGTTACCATTATTCGTTATTTTTGTTACTTTTTTCTTAAAATTAATATAGAATACTAAGAATAAAGATGACAGCATCTCTGAGAATTCAGAGGGAAGCGAAATGTGAAATATAGATGTAGGTTCCTTTGACGTTATTTAGATATCTTTTGCGTGGGAATTGAAAAGGTATCTCACGAGTGACAGATGTGGTAATTGAAAAAGTCGAATGGATAAATGGATAATGGAATGAGAACAAAGTGAGAAACAAAATTACTTTCATGACAATCTGTAATGGGACCGCGGGAAAAACTTGAGGCACCGATATCGTCGACACTGCAAACACACGAAGAGCCATTCAAGCAAGTTTCTCCAAACTTTTCCGTGATTTATTTCATTTTATGATTGCAAAGACAAATACACATGAAGCATCGTTGTAAATACATGTCTCACCCGCGCTTCTCATCTCCCATTTTTCTTATTGCTCTTTCTCGCTTCCTTTCTTCGTCTCTTTTCTCTGCTCGATGCTCCCGTAAAATTTCAAGTGAACATACCTGGCGTTTATATCAACAATAAGTTATCGTCAGGATGATTACGTGGTCTTATAGACTTAATTCGCTGGATAATATTTATCTTGCCGACTCCGTTTCGTCTCGATGCTCTTCCGTGAACGCGCTCTCGTCTAAACGTGCTCGTAATTTCGTTAACGTCTTCCTGTATTTCTTATTACGAGGCAATATTTGCGGGAAGGCAAACGATCGTTGATACGATTGTTTGTCGATTTACAAGCGTTACATGATCTACCCGGTATTCCGTTATCCACTGAACATTTTGCCGCATATATCGCCAAAGCTTGTTTCGCATTTCACAAATGCAAATTGCTTCCGATCAATTTTGTTATGACACTTTGACAGAACGTTATTAATGAGTGTTAACCACATCAAACATTGTTGTTTGGTATACCGAGCGACGCTATCGATCCTGTAACGTTATCAGAGCGCTTCCTGTCTTTTCACTGATATTTAGATTTGTAAAATTAAACGCTTGTCAGACAAAAATTTACTTTGTTATAGTCTTTTGCGGTAAATTTAATCCTCATAATAAAAATATACGTAAAATAATCTTTTTTTCTTGTTTCTTGAGCTATCGCGCAATGCCGATGACTTTCCATCTCTTCTAAAAATTGCTGAAAATGTTCGGCAGACAACGCCTTGCTTTTCTGCTTGGAGACTTACATAAAAAATGAACGTGAAGAAAACATTATATTTTATTAGTCATGTCGTATGAGTAAAACGACGACCAGTGACATAATTAGATAGCGCAAGCGTATCCGATATTGCCGTCATTTCAGCAACAATGTCGTCAGAAATGAGAAGAATTTACGCACAAATTTCAATTTAAGCAATTCGAGCAGATAAAGAAGTGATATTTATTAATTAATAATTCTTTCTTTTTTTAGTTCTACATCTACGTTTAGTAATGTTATTTAACATATGACAGCAGTTGGCAAAAGAAAGTTACCATGAATACACGGAGAAAATTTTATATTAAAAATTACTATGTATAGTAGTAGTCGTGGACCATTGCTGGAATTATAAAAATTTTTACTATGTTATTATATTAATAATTATTAAACTTTTTTGTGAAAACATAGTAAAAATTTTTATAATTCCAGCATGGTCCACGGCTACTGCCATACATAGTAATTTTTAATATAAAATTTTCTCCGTGTACGAATAAAAAGTAAATCTAAATATATTTTTTTTGTATTCTTATTTATTATATATAACTTATAACATATAATTTCCCTAAACGAGAAAAAGCGTTTATTTAATATTATTTGTGTGTACTTTTTTGGAAATTAGATGAGATAAAATCTTATCATTTCCGACGAAGAGAAAGCTATTGTCGCCGTTTATCACAATCTGCCTAATACATTATTATAATTAGTCTAGAACTATGTGTTTACTTCTAAGTAGCGAGCGCCTAGTGGCTCGTAAGTTGACGTAGAAACGAAATGAATGCACGTGCATTTGTATTCGGCATTTCGAAGTAGACATTACGAACGAAAAGCGCCGCTTTTCAATTCCTATTCATTTAGTGCGCAGATCTCGGTCAGTCGTTGCTCTGTAAATTAAACGCGTCATCCGCCGTATTCTGTAGTAATGTTATAGTATTGGATGTTACCCTACTACTACTACGTAAATTCAAAGGCTTACGTTCGGCTATAAGACGCAGAATTGAATGGCAAGGCTAAAGTTACATCTCCAAATATCATGTAATTTTGCCTTTAGACAGAGGTAATTTATGCGAAATCATTTTTTTGATTCTCTAACATTGCATCCATGTAAGCTTAGATCGTGATATTTCACTGTGACGTCATGTTCCCCTCCCTCATATTTACGCCTATTATATTTATTAATCGTCTCCCGTTTATAATTATTACCTATTTTACATTAAGCGTCCGCGTGATTCGTGAAAATAAATCTGTAACATCGTTAAAGGGAATATTGCGAACCTTTCTATTCAATTCTGTTGCTTGTGTGTTGGATACCTTACTTAGTTTCTTTATTAAAAAACTCCGTACGAGAAAAGTTGCGTAAGCAAATCTTCATAAGGCGAGTAATCTTTTGCGCTTGAGAAATTTCCCAAAGAGTACTTCTAACTTCGAACCAAGTTGAAAAGCGTAAGATGTACCTAGCACGAGTCGAGCTTGAGGTTGCGTTTTTATTCAAAGGTGGGAGTTTTATACACGGATCGGCGGGAGTCCATCCTGCCACACGCTTATTCGTAATATACTCGCTTCATCGCGGTTTCAATTAATGTACATTCAGACTTGTCATTATACGTACGTACTTTGCAGACAAGCCAAGATTGAAAACTTTTATACATAGCTATTTTAACAGTAATGATCGGAAATATGATCGCTAAGCACTATCGCGCGCTTATACACAATACTGTACAATTATAATTCAGCAAGAGCACCCCTCGCGATTTTCTTTTCGCATTATCAGAGCATATCTTAAGGAATTCTCACTGGACGACAAAATGCGAGACGTATATCTCGTTCACTTCGATTGCTATACATATATTACGGCTAAATGCTACGGGTGCTAAACCAAAACTTTTAATATAGAGCCATCCATATGTTTTCGTCCACATTTCTCTTGTTTAAATAAAATATTAGAAATTGTGAATTTTAAGCATCTATATTACTTAGATACTCATATGGCTCTCTGCTCATTCATTTTTACATTATAATAAAAAAAATCTATAATCGTAGCTTAAATTTACATTTCTTGAGAAACAAGAATTCTCACTAACAATAAGTCACATGTGCGTCGGTCAGTTTAAGCGTTAAAATGTGCTCTGACTTCGATTCTGGCGAATTAAATTCATAAATTGGAGTATCCGTCCAATAAGGTGAAATATTTTCGCTCGCTTAAACAAAATCGCGAGTAATGTTGCACCATTGTCATTCGTTTGATTCTCCGGTGACTCAGGGAAGCGTTTCGCAAAAATATTCTAAGATAGAATCGTTCTCGTCGTCGTCGATTAACGTTAAATGTTAATTAACGCCAGTCGCGGGTGGAATTTCAGTTAGTTTCGTTTACGAGAACGAGTCATGCTCATTAACAGTATCTACGAGAGTAACGCGAGGCGCGCGGCTTGATTATCTGGAACAGCTGTAAAGGGAAGAAGCAGTATTGTGTTGGACATTGTCCGTCGTGTCTAGATGCTGACAGAATCGATTTTGATACAAGAATGTAGAGAATTTGAACAATATATCCTAAAATTGATGAGTGTATTACATCATTAATAAAAATGTAGAGGACATATTAACAAGACAAGATAATAATCGTACCAGAAAATGAGACATCCTCGTCAACTTTCTTCGAGGATTATTTGAGAAAGTATTTAAAAATAAATATAACGTAACACTTTCGCAGCCGCTGACGTAATTTTACGTCATTTAAAAATCTATAGATGGTTACCGCTTGCATAATTTTACGTCATTTTATATTTATACACATTTTATATTTATACAGATGACTTTATGATTCGTATTTATGATTAGAACAGCTATCTAACAATAAATTGATTTCCTTAAACGTTTTGAATGGAATTTAAAAAAAATGATAAAAAAGAAATATACAAAAAAAGATATTAAATTTTATTTTTATGTAAAAGTACTTCATTATTATTTAAAAATATATTTAATGAATTTTAAAAGTTTTCTTGAATTTTAATGTTCCCATATTTATAAATTTGAAATTTTTTCTATTTAGATTTGTAACATGAAAATTTCTTTCAATTTCAACAATGCTTACAAGCATGATATTACAAAGCAATTTTTTTGCTTCCTCATAGAGGAAGCTTTGTTTTCGTGAAACAATTTTTTTTACAGTTTTCAATGCCAATGTGTTCAGAATGTTCTAAAACGTCGAATTCATTCTCATTTTAATGCCAGAACCTTGCGGCAACCAGCTATAGATTTTTGTAAATAGCACGCGGCTTCCAGTTTTAGGTCGCGCGCTAGAATCGTCGGTTGAAAAAGTGTTAACTGTCAATTTCTCTCAATATCTAAAATACGCAGATAACCGCGCAAGTGTATCCACTTAATATAACAATATTTAGAGATGGGCATCCAGATATTACACAACACCGAGGAAAATGCCGGGTAGCAAGTGTGTGCAATATATAAATGTATATACATATTGCATATATGTACAAGAGTATCCTCTTCATCCGGCCGCGCGCACGGAGCAAAGGAATTAAATCCACTGTCAGCGAAGTCCCCGCGTACCACCGCACAGCATCCTTTTGAATGCCTGCCGAAATTCCGGCGAGAACACAGTGTAAATTACGGGGTTGAGGGTGCTGTTGAAGTATCCCAGCCACAGGAACACACTGGACACGATCTCGGGTGGCTTGCAGGTCGAGCACGTGGCTTGCAGCAGCGCGGAGAAGAAGAACGGTAGCCAGCAGGCGACGAAGGCACCGGTGATGATCGCCAGGGTCTTCGCCGCCTTACGCTCGCGCTTCGACTCGATCGTCTCGCGTGTGCGCTTCGTGCACTTGACCACCGGCTGCTGCTGGCTCGTGCTGGTCGGATTCGTCAACGTCGTCGTGGTGGTGGTCGTCGTCGTCGTCGAGATCGCTGTCGGCGTTACCGTCGTCGACGGTGTGGCATTCGCGCCGTTGTACGACGACGACTTCTCCGGCGAGATGGACGAGTGGTCCGGCGTGGTTTTCGTGATGGTGAACGCCGTCGACTCCTCGCGTGGCCTACAACCAGATAAATCATAATTATGCTGGTCAAGAATGAAAGGAAGAGAGAAAGAGAGAAGCTCATCCGTTGCCGGCTCGTTATCGCGCGAATAATGACGGTGGCTGAGACACGACGCGGGGTCGGCGATTCAGAATCTTTATGAAAAGCCGTCGAGAAGAGGACGCAAATGATGGAAGGATGGCTATGTATGTATATATATATATATATATATATATATATGAAGAGTCGTATATTCATTTCTTGATAAAAACTGGAATACGGTATTTCTCTAATAGTTGCAGAAGATACATTAATTTATAGTTAGCTACAGAACATATAGGAATATAGAAAAGAATTAGAATTAATTATTATATTAATAATTAATATAATGTATAGAATATATAGGATAATGAATGTATAGAATATATAGTAGAATTAGAATTAATTATGATATTTATAATTATTAAAATTATGGGAAGAGAGAAGAAATAATATGTGAAGTCAATCTGTAAATTTACGCGTATTTTAAAAATGAATTTTGAAGCAAGATAAACAAATAGAGAGAAATTATTTTCCGTTTAATATAGAGGTGTAAGAAAATAGCAGAAAAATGCAAGATTATTTATACTTATTCAAAAATAAACAATTACAACAGCGTTGTTTCAGAGCGATGTTAAGCAAATAGTTATATAATATTAATAATAATTTAATAAAGAATAATTTATGGCAGATTAATGCTGATAATATGAAACACAATTTATTTTAAAGGCGATAGAGCTCAGAAAATATGCGACTATTAAGCAGTGATAATGTTCTTTTTACGACAGAACGATCAACAGGTAAACTCATACCTTTGTTCTCGTAGCAAAGGCCTGCACTGGTCATTGAGATAAAAATGCTTAGAGCATGCTAAGCCACTTGAGATAAAATACTGCGTGCTATAAAAATATTTATTTACAAGTTAAATTATGAACCCTATAAAGAATGTGTTCTTGGCAAGATATAGGGGAGCAGACTAAATCTTGTTGAAGGATTTACGCCATTTCTCAGCAGCTCGGCTGCGAGATTTATTCTACGTGGCTTAGCGCGTTGTTACCCCGCGAGCCCTTCAAGTTTATTGCAACTACGAAAGGTGACACATTCGATTACACGTTTGAGACTTAGGTAGGGATTCTGACATCGTGACAAAAGGAACCAGGAAGAGAACAAAAAGGCTACAACCTTCTCGTGACGAGCCTGAGGATGCCCCTTCGTTCACGCGGTGGCTGTAGGATGGTGCCGGGCCTCTTCCTGATCCTCTTTCGCGCCGCTTGGAATATCCTCCAATACAGGATTAAAATAACTAGTAACGGAACATAAAACGTCGACAAAGTTGCGAAAACCTGTAAATAATTTATATATATATGTACAGAGTAATATACGATATCTCTCCCGCGTCATGAATATATCATACATTTCCGCATTAAAAAGTTATAACTTAGCTAATGTTCATCTCGCGAGAAGAGAGAAAATGGAGATTTACCTCCATTAAGACATTCTGACATTTCTATTACAATTTCTGAAAGGCGAAAGTCTGTCTGTGACGTGACTAGGAATAACTCAAAATTCCGTGTAACGTTCCTCGAAGTGTTAACACTTTCTCGATTCTATCGAATATACGAGCGCAATTCCCAGTCGCGAATATTAATCAAGTATTTCGGATCCGCTCGCAATTCTCCGGAAGCACTCACCTGATATGCAGTATCCTGCGACACGAGACACGTCCCTTGGGCTATGCGGACCAAATAATCAGGATCCTTCCATCCGAGCTGAGGCGCTAATGAGATTCCTAAGGATACCACCCACACGGCGACGATCAGGATGCCGATTCTTCTCGGATTCCTCGCCTTAAAATAGAAGGGTCGCGTTGACAATGTATTCTGTCATTTTAAGTTAACGCTTAATTTTTTTCCTGCGCTTCAACGGCTTGATTTTTATTATATGTCGTTTAAATGTTTGCGATATAATTTCCATATATATTTTTCGTGCACGGTCGATGATATAAGATATAAATATTATGTCGTTGTAAATTTTAATATACAATATATTTTACGAAACTGTAAAATTAGAGTAAAGCACTTTACTGTAGCCCGATAAATTTTGTACTTTCCGCAAGACCCCGTACATTATTAAGAACACTGTCTTGTATCAGTAAATTCAACTTTTAATTAGATTTGCTCGTAAACCTATTTTTTTTTCGAGAGGGAAAGAGAGGGTAAGAGAACATATTATTCCGCTCGTTCGAGAAAATTGCGGCGCATGCTTTATCTGCGTATCTTCTCGGTGGATACATGACTCAAGCCAGTTCCTCGCGCGCTCCATTATTTGTAAGATAATTGACTTGCCAGTTAAGGGACCGGTATACGCCTCTTTCCATCAGTTGGGAAATGCGAGTTAGCAGTTAAATTCGACCGGGCTGGCTGATCGCTACGCAGCTTATCGAGCTTTAAGTTAATTCCAAACTACCTCTGAGCTATCTACAGGGGCGAGAGGGTGTACGCGCCCCATGGATGTTACATAACATACTCGTCTCATACCGGTCAGACATATTTATGGACGGGAAGTCCTGGTCGTTTCGCTTTACGGTCTTGCCCTTTTTCATACTTCATGAGCAGTGTTCCCTGTAATTCTCGCGCACGAGAGGGAGAGAGAGAGAGAGAGAGAGAGAGAGAGAGAGAGAGAGAGAGAGAGAGAGAGAGAGAGAAATTTGCCTTCGCCCAATTTTCAACGAAAATTTATGAGCGATTTCATGACCTTATTCCGTAGTAAATGTATAGATCCGAGTATACCGAAATATATCTGTCTGGCAGGCTTAAATACCGGGAAAGAATTGGACTTTTATTACACTTTCGATAGATAGGTGGATAAAACGAACACGATGCTCGTTCAGGTTTTAAACTGAAAGTACGTTAAAAATGTAGGAAAAAAAAGAGAAAAAGATTAAATCTCCGCGAGTAGATATAAAATGCGTATAAATCTGTAGAAAGGAAGAATTAACGAGAGGTGGAGAAATTTCCGGATACATTGTGCAAGGCTGCTGTGCATAGGTTTTCACGCGCCGGATCCTATTCAGATCCCTGGCGAAAATAAAGATCCGAGCGTAAGTCGAATGTAAGAGGAGGGTGATAGAAACGTAAACGAAACTTCTAGGAAGCGTAAATTGAAACAATGAAATGTAAGAGAGACGTTTATCTCTTAAAACGCTTCTTTTTGTGGGCGCCCATGAGGGCGGGCAAAGAGGAGCATATGCCCCCTCTTGAATTTTAATTTTTTCATTTTGAATAATTTTATGATTGACAACCAGATAATTTTTTATTTCAAATTTATACCATTATATTATTATACTCTATTAAAAATTATACTATTATTATATTATTAAGAATTTTATTCCTATTATTATTATATTATTCCTATACAGCAGAGAACATTGCAGCAACATTTCGCCAATATTGCAATGTTATTGCAATGTTGCTGCAATGTTCTGTGCTGTACGAGTTATATTATTATACTATTAATTTATATTATTAATTAAAAATAAAAATCTGCATAAATATTTCTTTAAAAAATATTTGAAAATACGTTTGTTTGGCACCCTTAGTATATTTAAACTCTGCCCCCCACCCCCCTGAAAAAAGTTGTAAAGGCGCCAATGCTTCTTTTACATTCCGCCGTTTCAATTTACACTTCCTAGAAGTCTCGTTTACGCTTCTGTCACTTTCACCTTACATTCGATTTATGCTCCGATTTTTATTTTCCTCAGGGATTCTATGTACGTCATTCTCGAATTGATGAAATAGTATTTCCATCTTCTGATTCTCGAGGATCCGCGAGACGACGCGCATCACGACCTCCATCCGCGTCGCGATCTCGATCGTGTCAACTCCCGCGCGGCTCTTCTCTATCCCGTGGCGCGGCGTGGCGACTGGCAACGTCAGCGGTAGCGGATAACGAAGACCGTATCGTTCGCATCGTATCCCGGACAATTTCCGACTTCCTCTCGATAACCGCAACGGCGTTAATTAACCTGTATATAATTGATATCGGTGACTGCCCAATATCTGTCGACCGCGATAGCCACCAGATGCAATATCGAGGCTGTGCAACACAGAACGTCGCTGCTGGTCCACATGTCGCAGAGCTCCGGACCGAGTGACCACGCCGAGTTTATCTGCAATAAACAGAATTATCTATCAGAGAGCGTGAGCTTAGCGCGTCGTGCGAACGCAAGCGAGAAATCGATGCGGCCGCGGGAATCGCAAGTCTCGCAGTGTCTCGGAATAAGTTAGACGGACCGATAAATGTTCCTTTCCACTTAATTATTACTGCGATAAAAGTAATATAAGCATATTTTTCTAAGAATATAATGCTATTAATTTATAATTGTTATGTAATGAGGACAAATAAAAAATTGTCTTTAGTAATAGAGAATTTACATCCAAATTTAATTTTACTTTCCGTCGATGTATATTGCATATTTACAGGGTTGGGAAGTAACGCGTTACTTGTGACACCGTTACTTTAACATCGCACTGAGAAATTATCTGGTTGCATTAATTAAAATTCTGATAGATTCAACCAATATGTTTGTTGGAAAATGAACGAATCAAAATTCTTTTAGGAATTGCCAGATGAGCATGATTAATTTTTTCCTGGGCGATCCTGTACCGGTCTGTATTACCGGCCGAACGCGATATTTTTTCTACACGTTTCCCATACAGCACAGAAGTTGCAGCAACATTGCAGCAACATTGCAGCAACATAACAACATTGTCGAAACATTGCTGCAATGCTATTGCAATGTTCTGTGCTGTATGGGTTTTTGTTGTATTGGTTTTACAGATTTAGAAATCCTTTTCCCCATAATTAAAGTATATACTCCAATACAAAATATAGCGTCCGACTTTATGCCGGAAATTTAAAAAATTTAAGAAATTCGGATATTTTTTACCGATGGAGCTGTCATACATATGACACATTTGCTTCATATAAAAGTTCTGCAGCCTGTATTTACAAAATGGGAACGGTATGATACGCGGATTACATCAAGAATCAACGTA
>NJRL01000720.1:42205-68538 GCA_003063815.1 Aphaenogaster rudis | reverse complement strand
ATAGGTATTTAACAAATTTTTTAAAATGCAGGGTACTTAAAGGTACAAAAAAACGTAAAGAATAAATTTTTGTTGTTGTTCTACGCAATTGTTTTCTGGGTCAAAACAAAAAAGGGAATAGCGATTTTTCCCTTTTTTGTTTTGACCCAGAAAACAATTGCGTAGAACAACAAAAATTTATTCTTTACGTTTTTTTGTACCTTTAAGTACCCTGCATTTTAAAAAATTTGTTAAATACCTATGAAATTTTTTTCATGGTGGCTACTATGGTTTTATGGAGCAAAACGTACAAAAAATTGTGAAATTGCTTAATTTCAATACAAAAAAAGTGTGCAAATTAGAAACTCGCATATTGCTTCCTTATCATTTAGATGTTTGTTCACCCGCAAAAAACTGAGCCACCAAATTTTTTCACAATTTTTTAACATTTTTAAATAGCGATAACTCAGCGAAAAATCATCGTATTGAGAGCACAATGACTTTGATCAATTCTGAGATAAAATTGAATAATTCTTTGAAAAATCATCGTAGAACAATGATTTAAAAAGTGAATTAAAGATAAAAACATGTTCTTGAGGAATATGTATGGTAAGCTTCTTTAGGATGTTTTGTTTAAATTTTATGTTTGTCTAAACGAATGGTTATCACAGGCTAATTTTTACCATTTTACAAAGAGCATACATTCTTTGCAAATTATCTCATCGTGACGAAATAAAAAAGTTTTAAGATTTAAAGTTTAGTTTTTAATTTCCTTTTTGGTAAAGTTCTCTACGATAATTTGTATCTGAATTACAGATTTTACAAGAAAAAGTTGTCCGTTAACATTTTGTAACATTTTTTTCAAAACGGTATAACTTTATCAAAACAGTTCGTAGGAAAATGGTCAAGTACTGGATTTATTTGGAAAGAAGTAAACTTCTAAACACATACATTTTTGTACGAAAGAACCGATTCCCTTGAGCAGCGCACCAGTTTGAAAGAGAAAAAATTTTCCTTTTTTTTCAGATCTACGTTCAACATCCGCCATTTTGTTAAATATTTCATGTAACACAATTTGCACTTTTTGGTTGTTAAGAGGAAGGTTCAAGCTTTAATTTGAGCTTTGATTCATCTCAATACGATGATTTTTCACTAAGTTATCGCTATTTAAAAATGTTGAAAAATTGTGAAAAAATTTGGTGGCCCACTTTTTTTGCGGGTGAGTGTAGTTGGTCGCATGGCTCAGTACATGTTTAGATCTCGGCATAAATGACCATTTTCAAGAAAGAGATTTACTTGAAATTCTAGTCACAATTATGGTTATTGATATTAGAAAGTGTATATTTATAATAATATATGTTTCCAAATTTCATTTTATATATAAGCCATGCAAACCAAATTGTTGATTTGTTTTATGATATTTTCACAGGTTCATATATATACAGTCTCTTTGTACTATATGTTAATGAAAATGATTTTTTCTACACAATACAATACTTAATTCATTTCATTCTGTACCTTCGTTACAAAATAACAATTATTTAACTTCAGTAATTAAAATATACATGCATCAGAAAATACATACGAAGTATAAAATTGCAAATATATAGAATTTAGAATTTTATTCAGAAATCTGACACGAATTACATGCAGATCATCTAAAATGGACTTAAAACATTAGAGCATTTTCTAAAACATTAAGCGTTTCCACTGACAAAGAAATTGCTATCACAATATATCTCATTAGAAACCATAAAACTTTTGTAAATAATTTTCTTTCTCCGTAAGTAACTTTCTTTCTTTATTAGCTTCTATATTATTGAAAATACAACATAATAAAACACAATAAAGTGAAAATATACGAAATACATAGTTATTATCGCATTTGTGTATAAAGCGGATACACACGGAAAAAATGATGTTATATCAACAGCATTAAGTCTAATTGGGAATAATTTTGTTAATTTAATAACATTATTAATGAAACAAATACATATGATTTTATTGTATTAAAATTGTTATTGAATTAACAAGATTATTTCCAATTAGACTTAATGCTGTTGACACATCATTTTTTTTCTGTGCAGCTATTAGACAATCGTCGAAACATAATATCCAGCATTCTCTCCTCCTCTTCTCTTTTCCCTTCTCTCATTCTCTCTCTTTCTCCTTCCCTCTCTTTATCTCCTCCGTCTTTCCTTCTCCTCCCTCTCTTTCTCTTCCTTCCTCTCTCCCCCCTCTCATCATCTTTACTGATCTTACGAATATTAACATGAGCTGATCAAGATAAGAGAGATTAGAGAAAGAAGAGAGAGGTAAGAGGGAAGGAGGGAGGAAGCGTGAGATGAAGCGAAGGAAGAAGAAAGAGAAGAAACAGGAAGAAACGATGTAGATGAATGATTAATGTGAAACTAGAAATAATGTTGGGGAATCGATTTTCCCCGCTTTTCTTATCTCTCTATTGCACAAATAACACACGTATACAACGCATTTCCTTTCGTATCGTTTTCCAGTTCATCACAGATGTGACATTATTGATGGAAGAACAAGGAATTCCAATATACGCACTCTCGCAGATGCCTTGTTTTACAAAAATAAAATTTCGAAAAATACAAGTTCGCCATTTTGCAATAAAAAAATAATAACTAAGATAAGTATGTCTTTGAGGACAGTTACGAGAAGTAAATATCTTTGAAGTAGATTATTTCGGTCTGCTCTTTAGGACGATTTACTTCGATTTGCAGGTTACACACGAACTTACCAACTTGACTTTAGACTTAACTAGTTCGGATAACTTGAGCCAGCTCTAAACAAGCTCGGATTAATAGTGCGGTTTGTGGCACTCCAATTAAGCCATTTCCCTTTTCGACCTCGTGCCATTCCGAATTAAGAAGATCCATAGACCAGATAAAGCTAAACAGAACGCTTTTCCTAGGAAATTGAGTCAGCCGTTTTCTTCTCTTTTCTTTCATTACCTCGCTTGACAAAGCCGAAAGATTCGCTATAATTTTGGCAAGTTGCAAACGTAACGTTTGATAAAGTGCGAATATTTTGCAAGGAATGCGAATTGAATAAGATGATTGATATTACGAAGTTATCAAAACGCATTTGTTATCTAATCTCGTTATCTAATCACTGTTATATAGTTTATAAAGAACACTCGAGCAATCATATTATCACGCAAATGTTATCAGCACGCCGTAGTATGTCGGTGCTTACAAATAAGCTATTATCTGAGGTCGTGAACCGATTCACATTAAAGCAATACGTCTTATCGAATAGTTGAGAGGAGATATAGCTGAATCAATAGTTCAATGGATTCGTTGTATACCGCATGTATATGCATTCGTATAATATGTAGGAAGGATATTATATGAAGATGATCTCATCTTGTTAATTTTTGTTTGTAATGTAAAGGATTGGAAAAGTTACTTTGTAGAAGTGATTAGTTAAAGTTACAGTTTTTTCTCTGAAAAAATAACTAGTTACCATTATAAGTTACCGATTCTAAAAACTGTAACATGTTACAGTTATAGTTACTCCAAAAGTAACGAGTCGTTACTTTTCAGTTATTTTTCTGTTAATTTCTTGTAATGTTTATGCGCATTACTATTTTAAATACAAGAATCTTACATTTTTAAAAATTTCTTATAAAATTATTTTACTTATTATATTCTACATTGAGTTATATGCTATATTATTTTATATAGTAAATCACAATTATTTCAAGAACTTAAAATCAAAATACATTTAATATATAAACAGAATTAATAATTTATAATAAATTAATATACACACTTGAAAATTATGGGATTAATATTTTTCAATTAAAAAGTTCGCCAAATTCAAACGGTTATAAATTTGCAAAAAATTATCGTAAACCAATGGTTCGGGGTTTGTTTTAAAGAGTAAAGTTTCAACTTTAATGTTTATAATAGCTATTCTTGAAGATGATTTATCACTGAGCACTTCATTCTGCTATGTTTATGAATAAGCTTAAAATATATAAAGTAACTATAAAAGTAATTATTAAGTTAGTTACTAGTTACCAAAAAAATGTTACTTGTAAGTTAAGTTACAGTTATAGATGGAAAGAAAGGAACGAAGTTAAGTTACAGTTACAGAAAAAAGTAACTCTAACTGTAACTTCGTTACAAGTAACGAGTTACTTCGCAACCCTGGCACAGGCATTATTCGGCTTTTGTTATTTGCTGAATTGTATACAAAAACAATGAAGGATTAAATGACGTGGTAGCATCGCGACGTCAAGCACATAAAAAGAACGATTGACTACGTGACTATGTCATCATATAAACGTCGAGATGATATCAAACTTATGAAGAATTTCTACGTCAAGAAAACTGCTTTCGAGTAAAATATCTTAAAAACTAAACCTGTATTCAAAAATTTAAAGGCGCTTCTCTGATATAATGTCAATATAAGCTTTCGATTGCGACCAGTTCGAATAAAATCGGTGCAGTCAATGCCAAGATCTCGAGATCTATTACGCAAAAGTAACATATTTTTGCATTTCAGTTTCAATCATATGCACGCTCACATTCAAAGCAATTTTATCTTTTAAGAGGCTTTCACAATGCCTACATACAAAATTATCGCATATAAAATTATGCAATGTAAGTGAACATTAATGCGCATACCCGTGCAATAATTTCTGACGATACAGACAAGATAGTCAGACAAACAGACAGACAGACTGACTGACAATGAGACAAAGACAAAGACAGAGACAGAGAAGGGACACAGAAGGAAGGGAGAGAGAGATGTACTTAAAATCAAAATAAAAAACATAAAAACTTGCTTTGAAAAAAATCAGATTTTGAATCCATTTTATACGACTTAAAATATAGAAATCACAATAGAGTCCCATAAAAATAAAGTAAAATTCTATTAATTAAACATATGTAATATTTTTAAAAGTGTTTTTTATATTTAGTTTTGTCTCAGAAATATATGATTAATTAGATCGATTTCATATCTATTTTTGAACAGTTAATTTTTTATTTAATAATATATACACTTTTAAATGTTTTGTACTTAATGTATATTTTTTACTTTTAAGGGTAGGTTTTTGTTATTTATCTCTTTTATGTAATATCGTGCATAGTTTAATATGGATATGGATATAATCCCTTGCGGAAAAAAAATATTTTTTTTAAATATAATCGTCGACATGGCATTCGTCAGTAGGACGAACATGCATATGTTAAAGGAAAATATATATGTATACCGAGATGAGATTAGCAATTCTCGTAAACGTGGGAATTACTTGTTTATTAATTAGCATCCGCGATCTCCTGTATGCTCTGGACGCTTGAATTCTATCGCGAAACTTTTGTAATAGAACGAATGCGACTCCTTAGAAAGTTGCAATAAATCGTACGTTCAATTATCTTATGCGGTGCTACCTCTTGTTACGTAAGCGCATTTCGACCATACGAAGTGAAACTAAAAATTGCACAGTAGCCGGATATTATTTAACCAAATCACGCGGTCATTATTTTCGATAAAGAATTATTTTGTTTCTCAATAATTTTCAATTCTCGATTTTTACGAAGAATATATACATAACCAATTGATGAGAAACTTTTCTTTGCGTAAAACAAGAACGTATATACAAATTATATATTAATAGTACTATAATGTATCTATATATGGCAATATCTTATCTTGAGGCATTATTTCCACGAAAAACTATACTATATATCTATGTGACTCACAATCCTTATTTAAAGTCTTATTATGCTAGTGTTAAGCAATGGCAAGTGCATGGATGTCGTGTTACGCCAATGTGTTCTTATGGCATGATATAATGCATTTTATTGTTTTATTTTTTATTATAATTAACTGTTTATTAAAGTTGCTCATAAATTCAAATTTTTTTTTAGGGAGGGATATTACAGACGCTTGTAAGCATTAGTATCGTTAAATTGATTATTAATTTAATAGTGTGATATTACTATTCTAGTTCTATTCAAGAGCTTTGTTTCAAGACCGATACACTGAAAAAAAGGCTTGGTAAAATAGCTTCAACTAAACGATTTTAGTGATTATGACGAAATATTTATTAACATTAACCAAATTTGTTAACATTAACCAAATTATTTCGTCATAATCACTGAAACCGTTTAGTTGAAACTATTTAACCAAGCCTTGGTTATTATAACCAAGCCTTTTTTTCAGTGTAGTAACAGCGCGCAGTTCATGGAACTAGAAAATGTATATAAAAATTATTAAAAATCACATAAATATTATTTGAGTACTAAGATCCGCTATGATCGTCATTGGCCCTTTCTTGATTTAAATTGTATTATTCAAATTTCTTTCTTCTCTCCCTCCCTCTTTCCTTTATCTTCTTTCTCTCTCGCTCATGTTCCCTCTCTTTTCTTCGTCCACCTCTTTTTCCTGCTTCTCTTTTTCTTCATCCATTTTTTATCGACCTTTTTTTATTTTCACTCCATTTTTTATCGTTCTTTCTTTCCATCTTTTCGATTTTTTTCTTTTTCTCTTTTCCCTTCCCTATTTTTCCGTTCTCTCCATCCCTCACTCCTTCTCCTTTTATTGTTTTTATGTCTCTTTTTATTTTCCTTTTCCATCTTTATTTCTTCATTCCTTCCCCTCATCTTTTCCCCTTCATAAACCGCCCTTTCCCCCCTTTTTCCTTACATCATCTGTTCTTTCCTTTTCTCTCCCTCCTCTTTTCTTCTCTTCTTCTTTTCTCTTTCTGCTTCTCCTGTCTTTCATTCTTCCGTTTCACTCTCACTCCGCACGTCCTTTCCTTCCCCTCCTTTCTAGCGAGCGGGAATATTATGTATATGTACGTATATATTTGAACGAATAAAACAGAGAGGTAGTGTGTTTATTTGAAAATCCATTTCAGGTTTTAGTGGAATTATTACGTATATCTCATGATGGGCTTTTTAGGCATTATTTTACTCTCGTAAAATAAAACTCTGAACGGTCTGACGCAGCAATCATTTTTGCAGTCTTTTATTCATCGATATTCTAAAACCATATGCAGACGATCTCGTATAATAAATAACATAAAAATTATGTTATCCGTGTATCCATATTTTAGTAGTCATATATATGTTTAAAACAAATTAAACATATGCATTAATATATGCAACGACATTGGTGTAACTATGAAAGAGAGTTCACTTTCCATTCGTCTACTTTCTCTAACGACCATCTGTCGCTTGATTCCTTGGATTTTCTCTCGTATATCCACGTATGATCATCATACAACCAGAATATATTTACAGCACATTGTCACAAAAAGATGGAAGATTTATCAGAAATTTGAATTTTATAGCTAACCGCGTGACTGATGAATAGAAAAAAATAATGTCAGTATCTTTATTAATTTTTTCGTTTCACATTAATTTTATAAGATGTTTCATCGAATCTCTCAAAAATGTCGAGATACCTCAGGTCCGTTAAAAAATATTAAATCTGAGGTAATATCATTATAATTTTAATTATTGTTGGCGAAATAATGCGAAAGTCAGAACGTGTTTTCTGCTCAAGAAACTGCCAAGTAATTGAGAGAAAGGTGCGATTTAATCAACAAGTAATTGCATGATCGTCAAACCGTTAATTCTACAACACTATTACATCGTATTCGACCAACATGAGATAAATAGTTCGCTTTTTCGTGACCTCGATCGTTTAAGCTTCCATTTTCTTCGATTTACTCCGTTTATCCAGCTGTCTATCGTTATTTATTTTGTGATATGAGATCTTTTTACACATTTCGTTTTGATTATTTTTAGAAATTATAATTGATACAAGTTACTTCAGTTATGAATAATGATAAGAATAGAATAAATATTATACAAATTCTTTAATACAAAAAAATACGTGCATGCGATTTATACATATATTGTTACTTATCGATTGTACTGGAAATAAAATTTGTTTTACGATGTAAATCGGTTATTGTGGAGCTGAATCGCAATGTATCGTTAATCGATCTGTACTACTTGAACGGTCGAAAGCGTAAAACAGATTTCACTTTATCTTTGAAAACCAGCTTTCTTGTCCGTTGGAATATGCAAGCTATCGCGGATTATTTGCATTACGTAAGCATCTCTCTCTATTTGTTCTTTACGCCACGCAATGTCGAATTTGTTGTATTTCATGAAATTGAATAAATACAATGGAAATATCATTGAAATTAAAGAAATTTACAGATACAAAACGGCACTTTACAAATTCTGACTAACAATCTTCCTTCACCTCAGTCTGTTTCCTCACTATTAGTGTTCAATTTTCTTATAGTATTTAAGGTTTTAATTGCATCTATAATATCTATAATAATATAATTCAGGCAAATAGGATGCTCTATATTCTGGATAATAAACTATCCTTGAGTTGGGTTTAGGGCATTGTTAAAAAGCTCATCTTCTTAAATCTTAGTCATTCATTAGTAGTCATAATTTTGACGGTGTCATAATAATAATAAATACATGCATACACAAATATATTTCATTTTTAATGAAAACTTTTAAATAATCGTTAAAATATTTATATATAATGCAGCTTACAAAATATAACAAATTACACGTATAACGAAGCCGATGTAGAATGTAACTAATTAGTTGATTAACCAGAAGATGAATTTGTTGTACTTTATTTGTGAGATTTACGAGGCAAAGTTTGTACTCTGATAAGGATATGATCTTACCTATATTTCTCTTATGTAACGATACGAAAACGATATGAAAAAACGAATAAAAATAACGTGTCTTGGATAGATAGATGAAGATGCAGATAAGTGCATTTCTAAGAATAGTATGCACTGGACAATTAATTTAAACAAAATCTCTCTCCACACATTCTTGCATCCACATGTGTTCAATACATTCCAACATGTTAAACGATGTAATAAGTGCTACGCTCTGTAAAAAAAACAAGTCAAAAGCTAATAACGTCCGAAGTCGATCCTCTGTAAAAAAGTAAGTGATTGATGACAGGAAAGGCTGGTTCTCCTAAAAGCATATTGTGGAAGATAAAACTTGCTCAACTGGCTTCTTGGCTGCGATGGTATTTATAATGAAACATGACAAATCTCTCTCTCTCTCTCTCTCTCTCTCTTTCTCCCTCTCCCTTCCCCCTTCTCCCTCTTCCCTCTCCCTATTTCTTTCTCCCTTTCCGTTCCCTCCAGATCCATTCGCCTCCGTTCCCTCTTTCTTCTCCTTCCCCTCCAACACTGTCAGAGCTCGTTATCTAGGCCAACAGATGCAGGTATTATTCACACGATGCCGAGTATTTCTAAAACAAACTCGAATCCGGAGCGATAAATAAACAGGCCGTATTTAATGTTATCGTTTGAAGATCTCATAAAACATCTCTCTGTCACGATTGCGACGAGAAGGAGATATTTTCTTTCGCCTTTCGTTCCTTCACTGGAGATTTTCTGACTGGAATTTACTAGTGCCGTCTTAACAACTTTTTTTTTAGTTTGTCAATATTCTTCTTTTGCAATTATTTGGTTACGAGATTAAATTTCCGTTGTATCGCTGGTACTGGATGACCCTCAAAACTGATTGAGATTTATACAAAGCGCATGTGCGTCAAATTTGTAATGCTTCAATCTTTCTTTCGAATAATAATCTTTCTTTCAATCGATTTTATAATTTTTTCTACTTATTAAGTATTAAAACATCTCTTTATATAAAGCGTATCTGTTCGCGTATATACATAATAATCTTTATTTACCCAGCTTATCTATCTTGCCTTTGCGACATCGCTTCACGATTCATGGCACAAGAGAACCCAAACTTTTCTTCTCACTATCGATAATCTTGTCTTGCACCACTCAAGTATCTATCAACTACACAGCAATTACAAATTTAAATCAATTGGGCCTTTATCAAAGATACGATAACGATCGAATTTCCACAAGTTACAAAACTTGTATTAAACTGCTAACGCTCCGAGTCAATGATAAGTCGATGCTTTCGGTACGTACTACATATTCCCATCAATATGGCTGAAATAAAGGATTTGAAAAACTCAATTTTTAAACTCACGGTAAATACGTATAAATAAAGCCTCTATATTTGTAAGCTGTAGGATAAACGGACTGTGCCTTACAATGTACGGTAATATCGAAGCACGTTTGCTCTTGTACTTTGAAACTCAATGACTGTGTTTACACACTCCTCGAACACATGTTGCCTTAATCGACGTAAACGATCACGTTACTAGCAGGTAGTTAAACCGAAGACTTTTCACGATCGCCACGCCAAGCCAAGCCACGGCATGCCGCAGAATAGCCTCACGCCATACGCGAGATAAATATTAACAATAATTCGTAACATCGCGCGAGCTAATGGATATCAGGCTTCTTTACTCTTACGTTTATCTCGGTGCACATTCGTTTATCTTGTGTGTGTGGCACATTCCGACGTGCGCTTCACTCGTCGATTATCGGAGCGTGAGTCCATAATAAACATAGAATCGAAAAGTATTTTTCATTAATGAGTAAATATAAACCGATATGTGTGAATAACGCAAGATATAGAAGTATGGGCTATTTTCGGTCGGGCTGGATCTTGTTGCCTAATAATACTTTTCATTGCGTGAATTTATATACATTTCATAGCTCAGCCAACTAGGCGGACTTGAAACGCAGTCTTCTTAGCTAAAGTTGAAAATAGTAATATCACGTTGGATTAACAATAAGATTTATTAGATGTATATCGACACAACTGGCCAAACTTATTTAAAAAATCACAACGTTTCGACCATTGGTTTTGGTCCTCTTCAGGTGTTAATAAATTATAACGAACATTCTATGATTGTGGCATAGTGCCCAATAAAGCCAAATATCTAGAATATTGTTCGAGTCAAGTCGGTAAAACATTATATAAATAGTCACAGAGAATAAAAATTTCGAAACGTTAAAGATGTTCGGTAATTAAAAAACGTGTCACAAGAAGCACGTCTGTAACACTCAAACGCTGTCAAAAGACGTTGGATTAAATTGATATTCAATTTAATGATACTAATAATGATCCTAAAACCTGTAAAGAACTTTTTCAATTTGGAACCGCTTTATGACGCGCGATACAGCCCCCTCCCCTGGATACAACGGTATGATTTTTATCGCTAAATAACGAGCGGAACTCGTTCGTCGCGTTAGATAATCGTCATCGCTGCGACTCTTTCCTGCGTTCTGCATACATTCAATTACCGCGGCTCAAAGTTGGCCCGCGTTACGTCGTGAAATCACAACGTTAATAAACGGAGCATTTAGTCTGTAGATGGAAAACGCGCTATTCAAAGAGATTACAAACAGCCATCTGCCTCACCCTTCCGAGGCGCTCGCCCCGTCAGCCCCTCTCGCAACTACCCCATGTACCCCTTCCCCCGAATCGGCCACCTCTGCTAGATACCTCTCAGCTACCATACACTCTCGCAGTCTCGCTTATAGAATTCTTTTCCCCCTCCCCCTCTCCTCCCCGCACCGCGCCGCTCCGCACCGCACCGCTCCGCACCGCACCGCACCGCACCACACCGCACCACGCGCCGCGCCACGCAATCTCTCCACCAACACGCGCGTAGTAGTACCGTCCTCCCCTATCGCGGCACCCCACCACCGCCGCCCATTGCAGCGAACCAATATACCCGGAATCACATTGCCGCGCCGACCACCGCGAGGAGTGTGCGTCGCCTGCCACGCCGTCATTCATCGTTTTCGGAGCGCGTCGCTTTACGAGCGAAACTCACCGCAAACTCGCGTACAAACGTGTCGCGCACGCACCGCGTGCTCCCAACCCGCTCCTAACCTCGCGCCCTTTTCCATTTCGCTTCGTCTGTTTGCTCAGTGGTGAATGATACGGGCCCGGTCCGCAGAGTGCAGTGATCGTGTGTATTCGTGAGAAGCGGAGTGTCAACGGAGAGGATTCTAACCTAATCGCCGGATACACGAATTCTCAAAAGTGTTTCTCTAATCGCGTCCCTCATGACTCGATCGCTCCGTTAGCGAGCGCACGCACGGGGGCCACGTACTACACGCTGGATTTTGCGCCGGTAAGTGACCGAACTGTTGTTGTAACATTTACTCCAGCCGATGCAATTAGCGTTATACAATCCGGAATGGCACGAACGCCGCCGGGGAGCGAGGAATCACCGCGCGCGTGTCTCACATACAAACGTACTTTGTAGCGAGTGGCTCGTTACTGCACGTGGCGCCATCTCGAGAACCGGCGCGGAGTGCGAGGGCGTGGAATTTCCCGAGTACCCACGGGGCGGTTTCGTAACGTAACGTTCTCTCTTTCTCTCTCTCTCTCTCTTCTCTCCATTTTTACTTCTTTTATTGTTTTTGCTATCAATTATCGATCCAAGTTTTTTTCCTCGCTCATTGCAACGAGCGATAAATATCGACACGATTCAACGGCTGAATTGCAAAATTTATACGAGCAATTCCCACCCCCCACCTCTCCCACCTACCCCTCCCCCCGTTGTTCCCGTCGAATAAGTCACGACTGTGATTATTTATTACATACCTTTTTTTAAAAAGGGTAAAAAAAAACGCGCTCGTAGTTTGTACCGAACTATACCTCGTAATGTCTTTGTACATCGAAAAAACCCAAGTGGTAGTATCTTTCATTAAAAAAAAATGCAACCCAAGTGATAGTAACTTTAATTTTCCTTAACAAAATAATTATATCGCAGCGATACCTAACTCAACCAAGTGATATGTACCTCGAGAAAACCCAGGTGGCACGTATCTATGTATTCCTATTCAAAGGTCTTTCTATTCCAACCCAAGTGACAGTATAAGCTTTAATTCTCCTTAACAAAATAATTATATCACAAAATTGCGATACCTAGCTCAACCCAAGTGATATGTATTTTGCAAAAAAATGTTTTTTATTACATATGTATATACATTTATTGATGATACATGGAAACACAAATTCCGCGAATTTGCATTCTAGGAACATGTACCGTACACACCGTACGATTGAATAATCAACAATGAGTCGCTCGATCGATCGCTTACCCATTCGTAAATCTTTATCAGGTAAATTTAACTTGGACGTGTTTATCGGATCTTTCTGTTGTGTAAACAGAGTCACGTATTTAATCGCTTTATGCTCAAGGCGAACGCAGTGAATTAATCGCTCCAGCGATTGTAGCCGATAGCGATTACATCATTGATCGTGAGATTGCGCAGAGAGCGCTAATTCTTAATAGTAGATAATAATAGTCGTGGAGGAGATGGACCGTGAATGATTTATTAATCTGTCTTCGCTAATTAGGACTAAGTAAGAATTAAGCGCGCTCGAAATAATATATCTCGCACGATTGTTGAGCACGAAACAAGTGCGGGAGTGACTGTCTAACGGTACGGTTGAAATCTGATAATAAAAAAATACTTGGCCTTTTTTTACGCTGCTAAACGAATTGCTGATTGGAAATGACTTAATTAATATGACTTAGCGCTGCTATTTTATTGTCTTACGTATATATTCACTTGGAATGTCCTTGTAGCGGTATAAATTACAGTGCAACGCTGACGCAAATTAAACTCGCGCGTTTCGCATTATTCTAATGAATTGCATCGAAACGAATGCGCTATTTTATCGCATCATCGGGAACGTACACGCACGCGTACAAAGACAGCGATAAAATAAATTTTCATGTCGCAGACGCCGGGTAAATCGATCACGCTCCAAGTAATTTCATTATACGTGGAAAAATTAGTTTCTATAAAAATTATACCGTCTATTATTTACTTTTATTTCCATAAACTGCATTCATCCTTGCATAATTCGTATACGTTGTAACTTTTAAAATGAAAAGGTAACCATTTTTTAATAACATTCACTATTTTCAGTTCTAACTAGAAATGATGGGAGCAATCTTATAGACTTTAAAAAGAAAATGATGGTGCCTCGTTATTCCATAACGAGATCAAAACGAGAGTAATTTTGAATTCTCAGGCAATTTGTGGTCTTATCCTTGCGGTTGCCAGTTGAAAAAAGAGAATATCCGTTTCGCGTATTCAAAAGAATGTTATTTATTTCTTCATCTTTCTTTTCATACTTAAGTATCCTACGATGAAAAACATCATCTGTAAAATCCATTTTTTAATGAGATGATAAATGATACTTGTATAAATTAATATGTATTAATTCATATTAATAACGTTGCGTCTTTAACATTGTTTTTCTTTTGAGAGAGCAAAGACAAGACACAATTTGCAGAAGTGAGTCGTATGTAATTTGCATTAAAATGTGCTATTCTAAAAACAACAGAATTAATTTATACGTGCGTTTCCTTGTTCCATGACAAGAACGTAGATTAAACAAAAGTATAATTTGCCGATTGCATAATGATTACATTTAAACTTGATCTCGCTTTTGAAGTAATCGGAACGTCATTAATTATATTAGTAATATGTTAATTAACTTTTGTAATCAAAATCTATCTTTCTTCTTTCCGTAAAGTTCTTATTTTTGAAAAAGATCTCTAGATGTCAAACAAGAAAGCTAAGACGGAAACTAAATTGCAACGGACTTAACGTCGTTTATAAGTGAAAGGTCCACTGAAGCGCATCTGTCAAGATCTTTGTGCCTGCTTTCGTTTTGTATACTTCGCCTTCTCTTTCTTTATCTTTTTCCTCGATCTTTTCAGACGTATTTTCGCATTTGTTATTCAAATCCGTTTCGTAACAAATTATTAGCTGATTAAGTAACATTGATCACAGCTTTATAATATGCTATGTAATGTTGATTATTCCGGGAATACACGTGTTCACCCTCGAATATCGTATTGATTCGCAACATAATGACGTTCATATCGTTCGACTAATTCCATTGACAGATGTATATGTATATGACTATAGAACGTGCCGTATGACGTATTAACGGAATTAATGTTTGATTGAAATAACTACGAAGAAATTATTAATTAAAAACAAGATCGAATTTACCAATAGCCATATAGAGTTTGCCGTCGTACCGATAAAGTCTTTTCTTAACCAAATTCGAATCTGACTGCTGACTTTTTAAATTCCTGAGTTTTTTAGTCCTGCTTTTGTCACATTGTGCGTATACGCCTAAAATTCGGGCTAATAAATATTCATCACCGGTGCGTGTTTAATGCTCCCGATGAAAAATAGCAGTTTTAAATAGCGTATTTTTTACATGGCCATTTAGCATCTCGTTTGTTATTCCATTACGTGGCATTTATCGTTGCATAAAGGACTGCCATCGAAAGAGCGTATCCATTTCACGATGGATGTTTCAAAGGATAGATGCTTCTATTGTTCTCAACATTATGCGTCGCACAGTCGTTACTCGACAGATACATAGTCTGTATTCCAATAGAACTTTCAATATAATGATGATAAATAAATCATCATGCTACGTATATTATTTGAAAAAGTTCTCAAATAATTTTATTATGTCGATAATATTTCTTAATAATGGAGATTAATTCTTTGAAGCATACATTTTTCTATCAGCCCAATTTCAATGAAACTTGACTCGGGAGATTTTTGAGGTCGCTGATTTTGAATCCGAAATCCAAATTTGAAAATTTTCAAAATTTAAAATGGCGGACCGAATACGTAAAAAGTGACTTGATTTGCATGAAATTCGACATTCAGGGGTTTTCGGGATCGCAGATTACGAATATGTTGACGTAATTTACAAATTAAAAAATGGCGAATCCAAAATGGCGGACCGAAAACGAAAAAGTGATTTGATTTGCATGAATTTTGGTAGCGGAATTTTTTGGGCTCATTGATTACGAATATGTTGACATGTTTTACGACATACCATGCCTAAAGTGAGGATTTGGAAAGTATATACCTTCGTGCACTACTTTTCTGCGAGCTCAAAAAGCCCGGAGTCTATTACCTAACAAATAAAATAATTTTAATGGTTGTTATATTTGTAATTGATGTACTAGGAACTTAAATTGATTAAAGTCATTTTGGCTTATTGAAAAATATGTAAAAATCGTAAAAAACTGAGTAGAGAAAGGTGACATATATGTAGGTATGTCACTATGCCGCAAAGGGTTAAACTAAAAGTAACTGGATTATTTTAGTAATGATACCGTAAGAGTTGGAGAGCTTATTCTTTTACATGACAGCACTTGTTTTTTAGATTAACTGTTTGCTTTCTAAATGTTGTTTACTTTCTATTGCAGGTCACACATTAAATCTTTGATAGCATATCTCACATGCAATTGCAAAACTGACGATAACGATTTACGGTGTATTGCCCTTTGGGAGCAGAAGAACCGCTGCTCCAAAATGGCATTATAAGTGATAATGACTGTGTACTAACTCTGTCAACGCAATGTTCGTCATCGGATGTTAATCCTGCCATGCTACGCTCGTTAATTAGAAAATGTGCAATCGTATGAGATAAACTAGCGAGATATCTCGGTAACGTCATAGATAGCGCGATTAATAATGTAACGAATGTATATATTTTCATTATAATACGTCTTGTGCTTCTAATTGCACGTACCAATCGAGATGCTATCTGTGATTAGCCGCAGGCATAACATTCCGGTAATTTTATTTTTTTCCGATTCGTGTCTTACTTGCGTATGTGTACGTTCATGATAGCTGCGAGTTGTTTGCCGACTATCACATTTAAATTGTAAGTTTGTAATCTGCAAGTTATCTTTATTAAATGTTTCGGAGTTCAGAAGTCATAAAACGCAAGCTGATATTCAACGCGGTGTATATCGAGCATGTTATATTGTTATTCGAATGATATCGCTAGCGAATTATCGAAATATTATTCGCGTTCTTAAATGACAAATTATCATGTATGTTATGATTTCCCACGGCAATAGCGCGCAATTAATTAAGTAACGACAATGTGCGTCAAGTGGGTTAATTCAAGTATTCGAGTATGTAGAATGTAGATCGCGTTGTCGATTGATGCCGGCATCAAATTTACGCGACTCGGGTTTACGTTTATTCGAGCTTTAAAGCACGAAGAATAACCATTTGAAATCTCAAGAGACCAAGTACCTTTCTACCTTTCTCTTTTGTCCAATGGCGTAGCCAGGGGGGAGGATTAGGGGGATAAATCCCCCCCCCCCGAAATTTTGGAGCCAAATATGAAAATATGAAAATGAAAGGTTGAAAGCCGAGAGAGAAATGAAATGGTTTTTATTAATAATTATTATTAATGGAAATTAAGAATTCTTAAAACTTACCTTAGGAATATAATGAGTGAAGTAAGGCTTAACGGTTTGACACAAATGTACATTCACAAAAATTTGACTTCTTCGATTAACATAGAGGAGATACTCGACAGATTATCTGAAAAACCTAGACGCATGCTTCTAGTTTAATATTGTTATCTTATTTAATTAAAAAAGTTATGAGTTCTGTGATTTTAATTTTTTAAAAATCTCCCCCCCCCCCTCCGAAATAAAATCCTGGCGACGGCCCTGCTTTTGTCGTCTGTTTTTCTAGCGTAGAGTTTCTCATAAGAAGAGAATATAAAAAGAGAAAGAACGATAATAAAATAAAACGATAATAAAATAAAACAAAAATATATATCACTGTATTCCAGGAATATTTTATTTTCACATATTATAGTCAAAAAGTTAGACATTCGACTTGTAATTGTTGCACCGGGTTTGAAAAAATATGGGAGAGTGATGAAGCGCGTTCCGTTGACGAAAATCCGCTTCGAGACGAATCGCTTACGACGTTAGAAACTGGTCTTGAATCTCACCATCTGGAACACGAGTGCTTCTCGACCACCTTTCCCCTCCTGCGGCATGCAGCATAACGATTTCGAGGTAAGCAATGGACAGGTGCGGATGTAGATCGAGCTCTGCATCCAACATTTGACCGACCAATTATTACCTCGATTTTGTTATTACCATCGCTGTGCTGCTCACTGCGTAATCATCTACTTACACAGATGTAAATATCACAAGCTACTTTTCTTATAAATGTTTACTTTTTTCACGCAAAAATTGCTTATATTTGAAAGGAGGTGAAAAGGTGATATCGCAATAGCGATGAATATTCATAGAGGAGGGAAAAGAAAGTATTCGTATTTAATATGTGTTTTATATATGAAAAAAGGAAATATAAATAATTGCTCTCTGCTCTATATATGTTCTTGCTGTTATACTTTCTTGTATTTTTTAGCATTAATGGCAGTCATTATATTAAGCTTCAATTGTAAAATCTCTAGAATTTCTGCTACTTATTTTGCAATTTTGATTAATGATGTCTTTGTTTAGAAAAACAAATAAAACTTGTGTGTGAAGTTTTATTTGTTTTTCTAAAAAAGACATCATTAATCAAAATTGCAAAATAAGTAGTAGAAATTGTAGAGAGATAATGAGTGCTATTGGTCATTTTTCTGTTGTAGATTGTTTTTTCGAAAAAGAAAGCTGTATGCTGTTATATCATTGTATATAGTTTAGAATGTATGAGCCATTTGTCAAAATGTAGCCATTGTGAAATAGAAGTAGATAGATAAATAGATAGATATAGAAAAGAATGGAGAGAGAGAGAGAGAGAGAGAGAGAGAGAGAGAGAGAGAGAGAGAGAGAAATTTGCGATAAAGATCTTGCGCAAGTGTTCAAAACGAAACCAAACGAAGCGCAGCTCATTGAGAGAGTTGAAAGAAGAGAGAAGAAGAGAAATACGGAGAATACCTTTTCCCAACAAACGAGTAACAGCAGGCAGGCCGAGAGAAGTGGCTCCACAATGGAACCCCTTACATCTAAAACGGTTATACACGCAGGTAGAGCTTCGCTGTTGCCGGGCTGTAAAATGTCCATTGTGTTTCTCGCTATAAGAACACACTATGACTCGAAAATGCCTCTTGGTTACGCGTTATTTCTAGCGCTCGTTGTCTCCACAGCGATTGCTGACGAACATAATTTTCTCATATTGTACTTGTGTCATGTTCCCTGGTAATTTCTTTATATTACATTTAGCTGTATCTCTACAACGCGCAGTATATTTTTCAACAAGTTTTGTTTACAAGCTGCATCACACGCTTGTTTTTGCTGTTCGTTCAAACTTATTAGAATGTGCGAGCCATTAGATTTTTCACATGGTCAATTTATTAGACTCGATCTAATAGAGACGATAAGAGAATATTCTTTGCTCGATTTGATTTATATAACGAAACAGATATATACACATACATACACACACATATTGATCATGGTTGTGCCTCGCTGCTTGCTACCTAATGTTGGATCGATAACTGACTATGTCATGCACGTTTCATGCGCAATAAGACATCAGAAAAAAGAAGAAAAAAGAAGAAAGTTTTCATAATCACAGGAACACGCGATGCCTATCGAAATATTTTATCGCAACGCACACTCATACATTTGTGCAAGCGGAACATGACGTTGCCTTTTGATGTAACCATCTGTCGTCGTGATATCTACCAGTTAATTAATACGGAATTAATGTTGACTTTCACTCCATTAACATTTATCGCTTTTTGCAAGTAACAATTTTCTTTGTTTCTGATGTTATTTCTTCTTTCGAAGAAAGCACATTTTCTCGCTAACTTCGTCTCTCGTTGAATAATAAAAACAAATAATATCATGTGTTTCTATACCCTATGATAAAGAAGAATTAATGAGAAAAGAACTATGAAAACATTTCTTTTTTACATAACACAATGCATTCCACTGAATAGATAAGAACTAAATTTATAGCTTATCTACGATAGGGGCCGTTTGTGGTAAATAACCGACGCTTATAAGTTATTACCGCAATAAGAAATGTTAAAGTCTGTAAACAGGATATTAACCTCATTTTACTAGAGTTTCAGATAATGTGTGCCTAGAACGATAATGTTTAGTGAAGTATTTGTCATGTATTATTATTGACCAGCAATATGACGGGAATCATAAAAATGTTTTTGAATTACAAAAGCTTTCTCCTTTATGCGACATCGTTTTTATTTGTAACGAGTCCTCTTTTTCCAAATTAATAATTAGAAAATTCGTACCATTTTTCTGTGAAATTTTAAGTTTGAAAATATTAGAATTGCATCAATGTTGCATGTGCTATTTAATAAAGATTTTTTAGCAATTTGAACAAGGAATGTTTCTCTTATGACGGGGAAAAATAGAGAAAAGAAGTTGAAGGCATAATGAAGTCCAACTTTCTACGATATTGCTTTTTCTGCACATGCAACAACGCATCCGATGGGGATGTAGTATATTTTTCTTTATATTATTTTATTCTGTTTATTATTCTATCGGTTTATATATAAAAAACACATTGTTACATTAATATCATTGTACCTTAAAAATAACTTTTTGTTTATCCTATCTTATTATTTTTATGCAAAATAATAAAAAGAATTGATATATGTATAAAAAAATATTTTTTTATTTAAGCAAAAAATGTAATTGCACATTCTGATACATTATTGCACATGAGAAAAAAGTTACATCATATAAAGTAATATCGATAAAAGTAATATCGTATGAATTTATTATATCCTTTTTCTTCTATCATTTTTTTTCATATGCAATTATAAGAAAAATATTTCTTTTTTATTCTCGAATTGCTAGAGTTTGCCTGATTCAAAAAATTACTAAATTTCAAATAATCCTCGTCAGGAGCGTAGCCAGGATTTTATTTCGGTGGGAGAGGGGGGTGGATTTAAAAAAAAATAAAATCACAACAACTCATTACTTTTTTAATTAAATAAGATAACAATATTAAACTAGAAGCATGCGCTAGGTTTTTCTTTAGATAATCTGTCCAGTACCTCTTCTATATTAATTGAAGAAGTCAAATTTATATGAATGTATATTTGTGTCATACCATTAAGCCTTACTTTACTCATTGTATTCCTAAGGTAGGTTTTAAGAATTCTTAATTTCCATTAATAATAATCATTAATAAAAACCATTTCATTTCTCTCTCAACTTTCAACCTTTCATTTTTCATATTTTCATATTTGATTCCAAAATTTGGGGGGGGGGATTTATCCCCTTAATCCCCCCCTCCCCTGGCTACGCCACTGATTCTCGTTCATTTCTTTATCGCTGAAGAAGACAATTAGTATTGATCACAGTAATGTAACGTGCAACTACGATTACGCGAGAGCTATCTTTCGCAATTCCGAGTCATGATCTCATAATGACGACATTTTGCGCGAGTAACACAATTACTAACTCGTATTAATAACTCGGAACATAATACTAAGCGGAGTTTGTTACTTGGTAAATGGCGACAGTATTAGCATGTCATCAAATTACAATTGAAATTTATTTGTTTTATTGAATCGAAAAGGATTTCGCGCAATTTAGAGACGGATTCTTTCTTTTCGAGTGAATATGTAATTAAACGACAAAGGTAAAAAGTCTTAGACAGGAAAATATCAATAAGTGACAAATGATAGAATTATCTTTCACGAATTGCTTTACCGGTCGTTCGTACTAATGCCGCTGGCAAGAATTACACGTTTATTCTATCGAGGAAGCTATAAGGTATAAAATAATGAGACACAAATCATAGCAAGTATACATGTAGCAAATAACGAGACAGTCCTTATCACGTATCCATATGTCAAGTTGAACATAGCTATTGTTAATTATCGTATCTCAGTAACACCTGGACTGATCGAGTTTCTAATAGCTTAATCAATAGCTGAGATTTCGATTACACAGCGAGAGTACTTTTGCTTTATATGCTCTGTGAACAGAAATATTGCGATGTAAAGTCTAAATGGTTGTTTCAGGTGAAAAATATTTCTGTTATATATTTTAGTACAAGATTGCGCTAGCAATGCTCGCAGCTGACTTTGACAGGGTTAAAAATGTATCAGATGCGAGCGAAATAAAATTATATGCAAAATGTTATGAATAAAACTGAATCACGAAACAAGTTAGTTAAGATAATATACCAGAAGATATCTAGAAGATATCCCGAAGAAATCCTATCGCCTAAAGATGTCTTCGAGATAACTCCTGGATGTCTTTTGGATATGCATACTATGTGGGATATATCCGAGGAAAAAGATAAATATATATATTTATATACAGTTTAGCAAATTAATGTGCGCAGTAACTAATACTATAACAATAATATCATTTTTCTTTCAAATATCTGTTAGGTTATGCTATACTATGTTGAACGCAATTATAGATACTGTTACTGTTTAGTTGAGGAATATATTTGGACTTTTATAAATAAATTAACGTTCTATATTTTCTATCTATTTAAAAACAAATATTATAAAAAAACAAGCCTTTTCTGAATAAGAGTTTAAAATTCTACGGCAACGAGGATACTGTGTGTTTAATTAAGTGCACTATACAAAAATTAAAATACACTCATTTATTTAGTCATATTTATATATATCTGTATCTATATTAAATATCTGTGATTAAATATCATGTAATTTTAAAAAAACAGTGATATAAAGTTTAATAAAAGGCTGCAAGGACACGTATCCATTGAAAATATGTACAAAAAAGTGTTGCTTTAATATATATTTTAATAAAAATAGTTTAATAAAACAAGGAATAAAGGTCTATATGAAAAATATTTGAACATTTAAAAATATTTTACATACGCATTATTATTGTTTACATTTGTTTCTCTTATAAAAATAATAATATTAAAAAATTGTATCAACTGGGAGCATATTTTATCACATTACCATATTTTTTGGTATATTACAAAATGCATTATTTTACATTTGAGTGTTTATATTATACATTATATGTTAATATAATTATGAAATATGCAAGATGTACACTATCGCGTAAAAGTTTCAGCACACTTCGTGTACCATGGGGAAGTTGTTCGGTTGGATTTTGAACATAAATAGTTTGCATATATTATGTTTATTAATTTATTATTACATATTTTTATTGAAACTAAGAAAAAAAATTTATTTTTTTTTACTTCTCAAAGTAACCTCCTCGGGCTTTGATAACTTATGTTTATTAAAAAGCTTATTGTTAGTCGTGATATTCGAATATTTATCGGTGTCTAGCGCGAAATTTGAAATCGATTTTTCATTCAGTCGATATATATAATATTTGTCTATTTGAGAGATTTACTTATAATTTTCATTTATAATTATTTTTCGGCACTTTTGAGCGACCTTGTTGAATTCTTCCGTGATCGAAAATAAGAGAATATATCATAACTCTCTATTTTATGTATAAAAAATTGGATTTGTTAGCCAAAATATAAGATGTGCTGAAACTTTTGAGGGCTAGGTATTTTTAAAGAATCTTTCAAGGCATGATAAAATGATATGTACATATGGGCAAAAGTACGAGGATTAATTAAAAATAAAGAAATTTTAAGCATTTAATGCCGCTATGCCAATCTATGGTAATGACTGCTATACTGAAAAAATCGCAGAAGTCATTATCAATAACTAGATAATTTATTAATTAAGCAACATATATCTAATACAATATGTAAAAATTATTGCGGATTTTATAGATCATTTTTATGCCAATAAAAGATTATATCTTTATTACTATTGATGGCTACATGTTTTAATAACTAATTAAAGGCCAATACGATATGAAAATTATTAGAATTGTATCAACAAAATTTTCATACATTAAACTTTCTTTACATTTAATTAACTTTAATTAAATTTTACTACATTTTAACTTTATTACTTTCTTGGATACATACACATCGTGCCATGTTTTTTAAATTCTTCGTCTGAAAATACATTGTATAAATTTCACAATCATATTAAAATACATGTATATGTAAATAATCAAGTATAAAACACATCATTGTATTGGACTTGATTGGATGCCGAAGCATAATAATATGAAAGAGATTAAATTTTATATTATGTTTAATTCTTTATTTTCTATTAACGTAATATCATTAACTGTATAGGAAAAATAGGTATAAACAGAAGGTGTGTAAAATATTATATATTAAATATTAATATATATTAAATAGATAGTATTATATATTAATTATACAGGGTGTCCCGCAATAGGATGTACATAGCTTAAATATGTGTTCCTGACGTTCTTTTAAGCCGAAAGTTCCAATAAACATGTAGCCTAAAATCAATCGTTACAAAGTTATTGGCACTTACGTGCAAAAAATAACACTGACAATGAGTCAACAATTTTATTAAATAAGTACATTAAAGTTTCACAAAATTAAATGTCGCAGTTACATGTCATTTTCAAAATGACCTTCTCTATTAGCTAGGCACATTCTTGCCTATAAATATAATGCATATTGCCATATTGCCACATTCTTCGTTAGAAAATATTGCCATACTGCGAACTTGAATAGCAATGACTGGATTTAATATTGTTGTTATGATATCCTTTCAAGGACAATTACATTTATTTTCAAAGCCCCCTTTTATGTTTATGATGCGCTTGAACGTACGAAAGTACATACGTACATAGGAGCATTCAAATGGGAATAACTTTGTAACGATTGATTTTAGGCTACATGTTTATTGGAACTTTTTAGCTTAAAAGAACGTCAGGAACACATACTTAAGCTATATACATCCTATTGCGGGACACCCTGTACATTAAATAATATATTATTATTATATTAAAATGTTTATTATATATTTTAACATTACTAAAATTGTTTTGTTTGATTATTAAAGGAATACTTCTTTGTACAACGTGTTTTTTAATAGATACATGCACATTTGACGTTCCATCTTTTTTGATGATATGTAACAGAATAACATGAAATGATATTAATCGTATATTACCTGATTATACAGAAAAGAAGAAAACAATTCAGGACGAGCATCCTATTCATGTGTAACTTAAAGCGCTAATTCGTTAGCTTTAAATTGATTTCATTTAAAAACTATTATTCAGATGCAATTTGCCACAGGAAAAAATTACCTCTTCTGGCATAGAAAATTTCACTGTGTATTTCGTGCATGCGAACTCTGCAACACTGTGTATAAGATTATTAAAAAATCAACACTTTGCAAAATATTTTTATACCAAAATATAATTACAATATTGTTTTACCTTATTTCTCGAAAAACTTGATTTAAGTAAGAAAAGAGTTATGTGAATCTGAAAAATTGTAATCCAATTTTCCCTGTGTACCCTATAATGCCCCGTCTACAATTAAAAAATATGGATATTAATATTAGCATGTTACTAACAATGAATGGAGAAATTTGATGATAATAGAGGATTCGTTTGTGTTCATCGCTCATGCGTACACATCGCATGCGTGTGCATGCATTTTTCATGGCCGTGTTCAACACGGCGCGTCATATACGTTCCAAGTGCCTATGCGCATTAATGTATTGTTTACTGTTTGGTAAATATAATTCATTTTATGCTACGAATTATTCTACACTTCTTCTTAATATGTCCAGATACATTTTTTTTTTAAATGCAATTTGTAATGTGCAGTTCCATATTTTTTTTGAAAAGCAACCATGTGTTTTTCTCACACATCAGTTGATTCATCCCACTGTTCTATAAAGAAAATCATATGATTCCATTTAAAAAAACAAAAGTTACTTTAAAATCTCAGGAACACCTCCACCTAGAAAAAACGTGTCCATCATAACATGTCCTCCTTAATATCCTACAACTTTTGTCTGAAACGTTTTTCCATATCTAAAGCCGTTTCCAAGATCCAGGGGGCTGGGTCAGACTTTAGAGACACCCTGTATATATATATATATATATATATATATATATATATATATATATATATATATATATATAATATCGCCCATTTGCTACAAGAACGACATAAATCAAATTATATAGAATATATATATATATATATATATATAATTGATTATTATTGATTAATAATTAAGCGAGAGAAAAATAAATTCTAGTGACTGACAATCGATTATTTGCTTAACGATAAGAAATAGAAAGTAATCTGCGAAGAAAGAAGGATTGAAAAGTACATTACATAAAACGATAACAAACCTAGTGGATTTTGCGATCGCGAAAATTATTCATAACAATATAGCTCTATTGAACATGGTAAATTTGATATCCATAGCTTCCAGTTGCTTTTGTAAATTCATAATAGATTATTAGCAAGAAAATATCATAGTTGGATCAATAAAAGACTATTATACCCAGCTATTTTATATAGCAACAAAGCTTTATCAATTACTTTACACATTGACAATCTAAACATTATTCGCATCTTGAATCTTATTATTAATGCAATTTGTATTTTTACATTTTATTTCAATTTTTATTATTACATAGCAAAAAATAAAATAGTCTAAAGGATGTAACATTTTATCTTTATAAATACTGTATGCCTCTCTGGTCGTGTACGGCTTAACATAAAGTCTCGTGACGCATAC
>NJRL01000720.1:20342-36136 GCA_003063815.1 Aphaenogaster rudis | reverse complement strand
CGTGTACATCAAACTTTTGACATGTCCCCATAAGAAAAAATCAAGGCACGTCAAGTCAAGAAATACACAACCGTCAACAATGTTCAACAGAGCCTAGCGCCTTAAGGAGGCGTCGCTGGACACGAGTTACTTAACAAAAATTGTTCAATTTACCGAGATCTAGCACCCCTTTAAGTTTGTCGCAAATGTCCGGAACCACCCTGTATATAAAAACAAATGGCCTGACTGACTGACTCATCAACGCCCAGCCCAAACCCCTAAACCTAGAAACATGAAATTTGGGGAGTATATTCCTTCCATGACGTAAGCATCTACTAAGAAGGGATTTTTAGAAATTCGATCCCTAATGGGGTAAAAAGGGATAAAATGTGTTTTCATGGATTCCTCAATATCTCTTAGACCCAATGAGATATGGTTTTTGTTTATAAAGGTTACCTATACAAATTCTTAAAAATATAATTCAGGATTTTGCCCTAATCACCCCTAATGGCCCAAATCTAGATTTGGGGGTGAATTATAAATAATTACGAGGTGTTGCCTGACATGGGATAGTTGTACTAAATTTAAATTGTTGATTGCAATCAAAGGAAAGTTTATTGGTGTCAAAATGGATTTAGAGTAGTTAAATATCGTAGCGAAGCACGGGTATCAAGCCATCTAGTTAGTATAAATATATATATACTGAAAGAATGTTGGTCGAAGAAAATTCTGTCCATGTTTCTATGGTACGTTTCATCGCATCATTATAAATATACGCGGAATAGTATTATTGCGAGTCAGATATTTTACGGCATTCTTATATTTAGAATGCTCTTCGTAAAACATTCATTCAACTCTATATTTTTATGATTGCTTCGTTTTAACGTTTCGCATTTATTTTTGCTATGATAATTATTGGAACATTAGAAGCATCATTTTAGTCATTTTTCTGAAAAACGTTGAAATTAATTCAAGTCAATATATGTAATATCGGAAGTCTTTATCATGCAAGTTTTTATTCACATAGATAACGTCAGTTTCGTATATTTTTAGTTGTTTCGTGTATCTTTAGATTTTATTTTCATTGCTTGTTCTTCCAGTTGCTAATTTTGTATTGCGCTTGCTCAGTCGTACTTTCTCCATTGCATTCATTAATTATGTACAGCAACTCTCTCAGGTCGATATCAAGATATTTGCTTTTTTTCTTTATAGCTGGTCTCTTTGTCCGTCTATATATCACTTTCTAAAACGCTTATACCATGCAATCTTGCAATCTACTTCCAACAAGAATTGCCAATCACACGAATAATTCGTTAATTCTTTGTAAATATTAAAAAGTTATTTTTTCAAAAAAAAGATAAGAAAGATATCAATTACATGCACCTGTCGAAAAACAAGAAAGTATTAATTTACATATTTATACATATTTTATCACATTATTGTAACAATGATAAATAAAAAAATTTGCAAAGTTTTGTATTTTAGTTTCAATAAAGATTTAAACACATAAAATTTAATTCAATCTTAATATGAAAATTATTAGGAGATTAATTCTTATATAAGAGTAAATTGTTGAACATTAAAGCAAAAATAATTTTAAACAAAAAAATGTTAAAATTTGAAGATTACTTTATATACAATTTTATTGTTTAAACCTATGTTTGTTACAAAGATAATAATACCTATCAAAAAATTGCACTTACTGGGAATAAATAATTATATATAATATAAATTTTAATTCTTTCATATTATCGTAATTTGATAGTAAAAAACGATATATCTAAAATACATCTATGATTGTAGGATTTAGAATCTAGTAAGATATTTATTCAAATGGAAAATTTTTGAGTGCATAATAAAGTCATTAAAAAACTTTACGTTACTATGCCAATCAAGGACAACATTCTGATTTTATAATGAAAGAAGTTATTAATGGCAGGATATTTTATAATTAATTGAAGTGTAGTAATGTATAAATATACATATATATTATAAATTACTGCACAATTAATGGCTAAACTTGTTTAAACTATAACGATCGAAACTACAGTACTATAAATAAATATATACTACGAATATTAAAATCTGTGATTTATACTGTACATTATGAATATTACATCGCACGGATCTTGAGATTGTACTTGAGATTGTATTTTTCTGGCTCGTATTGGCTTGAGAATTTCCATGTTTAAATATCAACGATGATATTTTTAAACGTCGTTTGTCGATTTGTATTACAGTATATCTTCGTTTATACAGCATGTGAAGCAAAAATGAAGATATTCTCGTTTATAATTTCTTATATAATAGAAATCTCAATTGTCGATTAAACTTAATAGAAATTCGATCGATTCAGACCTTATTGAAATACGATTTAAAATAATTTCATCTAGAGTAAATACAGCAAAGACGATCTTTCTCGCTATTCGTCACATATAATTTGGAAATCACGACCGTGTCTCTTGATTTCGAAATTTACATCTTTGAATTTCGCAAGGATGTTCCTTATGAAATCCTCGTTTCTAATATTATATTTCCTTGAATACTACATATATGAAGAAATTTGTACAATTCGTATTGAAATAATATGTAATTTGTATACGTGAGCACAAAATCGAAATAGGACGAGTAAAAAATGGTAAGAGAACGGGTGGGTTGGTTGCATAACCAGGAAACCATCTAAATAATATTTCTTCAGGAAGAAGAACCAAGTTGCGAGAGTCGCGCGCAAGTTTTAACGAGATGGCGGAACGAGTTTAGTTCACAGCGAGGAAAAGAAAAACGACGAAGACGACGACGGCGGCAGGAAGAACGATATTTCTTCGTCGTTCGTTCGCCTTTCTCTTCACCCTCACGTTTCACCCACAGTCTCGGGCCGATCGGACTATTTTCCTTATCTCTTTTCTTCTTCTAACTCTCCATTTACCTGCAATCCAATGTGATTCGCGAATACGGATTTAATATCGTCCAAGAAATGGAGATGAAGGAGAAACAAGTGATGAAAAATGGTCGATTGAATAAAGTAACGGCATTGGATACGTTAAACATTTAATTAACGACATTTTGTTGAACGGAAGTAATCGGTTTTCAGAGTAATTTATTCGCAGTAATTTGTCGCGATGGCTGGGACGTTACGCACGAATTAGATCGTAATGTCCACTGTGAGTGGACCGCAAGTGACGATGTCATCCGATGAGGGCGTAAACATAAAATGGATTTCGCGATAAATGATCCGCGGAATTAGGCGTAATAAAATGATTAATGACACGTATAAATCCGGTTTATATACAACAGCACCTGCCCCATTCTGCCAAATCGCGCGAATCACGCGAATTGTGGCGAGCAGTTATTTAAATTTCGATTTGACACTGTTGCTAGTTATTCCAGCCACGATCTATACTTTAATAATGGTAAAATAAAGTACAGGCAGATGGAATATACTATAGCTACACTGACGATCGATAGCCAAGCGTGTTTCTTCAAAGGAAAATTCCTGACGCTATTAAATCCAATTTCAAAACTTTTATTCTCCCTACCACCACGTGCGCCACGGCAAATTTATTTTCCTTCCCCTTTGTGAAGGGGAATAAATTGCTAAAAGGATTCCGAACAATATAACGCTATTTATCATCCACCAAGGGACGTTGGGAGGTTGATTCTTTGATTCTACTTCCACATTGACCTCTCCTTTTCTTCGAAAAGGTCCCTTCCCCCGAAACTTTTCATCTCCGTCTTTTTTTTCGATCGTTTATTCCACATACAGAGATGTACAACAACTAAAAGTAGAACCTTTTCGTTCACCAACTTGCTAACGAAGAAAAGTCACGTAAATCTGCAAATGTAATATTTCAATAAGATGGAAGATATAAGTTTTTGCTTTCTACGAAACTTGTGTGTAATAAAATCAAATTCACTTCACGTACGTGCATGATTCGTTTGTTTCAGACGTTTCACACACCGAGTTTCGGTGACGAGGACTTTGACATACCAACTATTCATCCTCATTCGCATCAGCAGCAGCAGCAACATCATCAACAACATGACTCCATGCAAGCGTACAGTCAGTCACAGGTACGCTTCGATTCGACAATTGTTAAAACGCACATATACTGTCATACGTTACCTTGGGACAGTACCCAAGTTTCAAATTAAATTTTCACATAAAGATCGTATGCTGTTTTTGCATTAGCATATAATATATAATCTCTTCTTCAAAACCTTTTAATTTTAACTTGGCTTCTCGTATGTTTTTTTCCATCGTTTGATCAATTCAGCGAATTTTTTTCTCCGCGAAACATTAAAGAGATTATAAACTATGCATAACAATGCATAATAATATATACGCATACATATATGTGACCGTTGGACGTGAAAAAGAAGAGGAAAAAAAGAACGATGTCAGAATGATGTATCAGCTATTTAACAACTTCCGCATACGGGCATTATTCATGTAACGTTCAAGACATTATTTTTAGACGCACGCTCATCGTTTTCTCCCTCTCGCTTCGACCTCGAGATAAAGAGATAAAGAGATGTTGAAACGCGCAGTAGAAATTCTATGATCTTCATCAACAAGAAAATCCTCGAGGGAAATAATTAATTCGCGTAATATTCTTTCATGGCAAGACATTATTCTCAACGCTTTTTTTATAACCGTAGTATTTATATTAATATTATGGAAAAAAGTGAATACACTCTGAATAATCGCGAACCTCCACGTAGCTGCGTACTATTTTTTACAATCTACATATTTAAAATTAAGGGATGAAGAATTGATCGGTTGCAATTAAGAGTTTTTTTTACAAATAGTGCAATTTTTTATGTGTATGGATTCTATATGTAATGTATTTATTTCTGTTCTTTATGTATGTTAAATCACATTATAGATAATGCAAGGTAGCGGTATGCAACAATCGCCGGATGGTCTGAGTCTGGACGCTGGTGGATATCAACAACAGCTCTATTTACAGCAAGAGCATTCGATGCAACCGATCAATGTCAGGTGAGTACGATTCGATTCTTCGCGTTACCGTTAATGTTAACGGTATAAATTAGACCTCGATTTTCCGCACTGAATTTGTGCATTTTTCATCCGCACAGCTATATCGAGCGCAATACCGCGAATCGATGAGGAAAGTATAAGAAGGGGAAGAGACTTGCTTTTAATCAAATTCTAGCTCGTGACTTTGTAAATTCGGCGAGACGAAGGAAAGAAGTGCGGCGACAATCGAAAGAAACTCGGGAGAGAGTTTCAAAATGTCATGTCGCCTTTCCTTATTCCTCGAGCTCGAATGGCGCTCGAACGGAATTCGAACAGATGGCGATGATCGGAAGATGCGTAGCCCAAGGCGTAACAAAGCAAGATTAATGAACATCGAATACCCTTGGCTATCTGTTATACGATCGTTCACCGATGCCAATGACACTACGAAAGCACTCGACTTGTTTGCTCCGCAACTAGAAATTATTCCGCTACGATTGAGTATCATTACTCCATTAAGACACGTAAGGCTTTGTTTTCCATGAAAAAGAAGGTCATACCGATTAAGATTGATACGCGGGAATGAGCTCGAGTCTCTGAAATTACGTTTCTTCTCTTAGTATACCGAGTACTATTTTGCAACGTTAATAACAATTTACGCGTTAACTTGGGGAAACTCGACGAAAATTTCCCATTCTGCGAATGGGAAATTATTGAATTAGCGATATACTCTCTTGTATGTGGTATATACAGCAAACATCGCGCACCGTCGCGGCGTACCGTTTGCATAACTCCAAATTATGGAAATTCGACTTACCTCGTTACTGCGCACTGTCCTGCAGCAATTTGAGTAAAGCCAATTTTGATCGTCGCATATAGTACGTAGCACGATATAGGGAACGAGATCTCGTTCGTTTGTCTATTGTTTTCGCGAAAGTTATCTCTGTTTAAGCTCGTAATGCTCGAAATGTTCGAACGATATTGGAAGGTCACGCCATCATTTCCGTCTTGCCGTGGCAACAAAAAATAGATTAGTTGATACAGACAAGTTAGGGCCCATGCACAATGAGAGGAATAAGGAACAAGGAATTAAACATAAGGAATTGGGATGTGGAAGAAGAAAGAAGGAAGAATCTTCCAAAAAAGAAGGAAGATTCTTATAAGGGTCCATGCACAATGACAGAAATAAGGAACAAGGAATTAAACATAGGGAATTGGGATGTGGATTCTTCCACATCCAAATTCCCTATGTTTAATTCCTTGTTCTTTATTCCTATCATTGTGCATGGACTCTTATAGCTAGAGCCTTAGAGAGATAATCAAAGATGCGACATTGAAGGGTCATAGCCTGATTGGCTGCACGTGGTCGCAACGTGCCATTTTGTTTCTTACATCTAATAATTATAAGAAAAATGAAGCGATAGTCATCAGTGTGCAATTTTTGTAGTGCAAACATGGTGTTGATTTATAATTTAGTGCAATATAAAGCTGTTATGAGATAAATATTTCTATATGTGTAAATATTTACTATCGAATCTAACCTTTCTTTGTGTGTAAGCTGTATTGAATTTGATCTTTTCTTTTAAGGATGTTTTTTTATGCAGAATAAAGTGTTGTGTATATGGCTGTGTAAAAAGAAACTCGAAACCGAAAATTCGAAAAAAATAAAAATTGTTCATGTTTTATAGTACCCTTACTGGAAACAAAATGCCGGCTTTTGATATATATCGATATATCGACTTCAATGTTGCCTCTCTGATTATCTAGGACTCTAGTTTGCTAACGCAAGTTTAATATTTATAAATAAGATTTGATAAAATAGCAAAGAAAATATATCTGAAAGCAGTTATAAGCATATTTTCTTTGCTATACTTACGGTGACCATATTTTCCGGGAGAAAATAAAGGACGAATCTGAAAATTTTAGGGCTTTATTCCAACATGTTTCCAAAACAGTTTGTAACTGTCAGGAGTTTGTATATTGCGAAATTTTCTTGCGTAGTATACCAAAATTTTCTTATAGCTTGAAACTGGTTCGACTGTGTTGGAACAATCTCTTGGTTTAAATCTGAAATAGGTTCGGAATAATAAAAAATGAAAACGGATCTAATATGAATAATTTTAATTAAAAAAATTAAAAATGCAATTAGCAAAAAAACAAAACAAATTAGTGTAGATTAAGTGTAGTAATGAATTCCAATTAATTGAAATTCAAATTAAGTACGTGTTACAAGAATTAAAAAATAATACTTTTAGTTATATTTTCCGTAAAAATTCTCACACATGTTAGTACGACATTAGACATTGGAACGCTAAGTAGAAAAGGATTTCCCGTGATATTATAAAAATAAAGGACAAAATTGAGTTTTGAAAAAATAAATAAATATAAAGGACGACTACTTGAAATCAAGGCTTGTCCTCTACAATCCCTTACAGGGGCAGCGGGACATATCCCACACAGCATGCATATCCAAAAGATGTCCAGAAGATATCCCGAAGATATCCTATCGCCTAAAGATGTCTTCTGGATATCTTCTGGATGTCTTTTGGATACGCATGCTGTGTGAGATATGTCCCACCTTTTCCTCCTTAGTTTTTTAAATGTTCTTTTGACATTTAACTATTAATATGCACATATTGATATAATTTATACTTCTAAGAACTCAAACTATCATTTTCTAGTGATATTTTAATCAATTAAACAATATACTCTTAGTTATAAACAAATTAAAACGAAAGAAAGCGATTTTTTTTTAATTAATTGGGCTGCACATAAACTATTAAAGCTAGAAAGCTATAAATTTAAACAAATGTTAAGCACACATTATTTTGTAATATATAGTTTACTGAGAATTTTTCATGTGCTCTTTTTTTAATAAAAAAAATCTTGAATATGTGAAAGTACTAAAAGTAAGTGTTTTTTTTTTTAGAAAAAAATAGTTTGTTGTGTATAAATAATGAAATATTTTATAAAAATTACTTTTTCATAATAACAATAATTCTTATATAGAACAAAAAACAATAAAAAAAGCAAAATTCAATATGGCGATGAATTCACCAAATATTTTTCAATTACTCTTCTATAGTTCTGCAAGATCTTTTTTGCTTTTTAGACCACTGATTATAAATCTTAGGCCAAATTTTAAAAATTATAAATGATGTAACGACCGAAAAACCTTTAAAAATATAATTTTAAAAAAAATGATTATACTAATATTAGGAAATTATCCGCCATATTGGATCCGCCATTTAAAAATTTTAAAATTTGATCCTGGCTGAGGTAATATTTTTCGCAATAAATTTTCTAACCGTTTTCGTGATGGGAGGGTGTTGGGGGGAGGGGGGAGAATCTAATAGATGCTTTAGCATTTATTAATATTAAATTTATTACACGTAGAGGACCACAATCCGTATGGTTGATACGTGGTAATTAATAGAATACCATCTCTTGCCAGTTGGGTCGACTTAAAAATTTATCACATATGTTTAAAATTTGACTTCAGATTTGAAATCTGTGACCCAAGAAACACATAAATACAATTAATAAAAATCCGTCTAGTAGAAAAAAATGTGCCCCTCAAAGGGATAAAGGACGTATGGTCACCGTAGGCTGTACTATCAAATCTGCTTAGTTACAAATGTTAAACTTGCATTAGCAAGCTGCAACTCGGTTGTCTATTTTTTTCCGTGAACGGAAGAAGAAGAAGACGCTCGACAAGGTTGACATCGTGATATACATTACGCGTGATTCCAATGGAAATCCGTTGCGTTAAGAGTTAAGCAAACCGTATCATTCCGTAATAGACTGGAACTTAATCAGCGAGAGATCGGAGGAGTCGGTGCGCGATTCCTGCCTTTGTTTCCTCAACAATATTTTTTATACACGAGAATGTTCATATTATTTCTCACTGCCGTTAGGATTATGTCTTCTCGCGGGACGAAGCGCGTTCCTTTCTTTGTTCCTCGGCGAAATGAAGGAAAATCGTCCGCGTATGTACGAATGAGTGGATGTATGCGTGTATACATGGAGGCGTGTATGCGTGCTGTTGCTGCGTGCCTGCGTGCCTGCGTGCCCGCACATCTATGCAAGAAGTAACTGAGGCTATGATTTACCGTGTATTAAAGCCTACCGAGTAACGTTCGTGAGAACCTGCCATTACGTAGTCTTACAAACCGCAATTTAGGACGTCGAAATTTTTTCTACTGGACGAACGCATCTCCGAGATAGGAGATGACGGTGGGTGCCTCTCCAGCCCTTCGCCCTTCGCCCAGAGGTACCCCCAAGTACTGACCGAGCGTACTTTGCTATTCAAATTATATACTATAATCAATCTGATTAGAGAGGGGGAAATATGTCGAGTAAAAGTATCGGATCTAAACGCGCGCTATCGGCGCAGGTCGGTACGCCGTGAATCGAAGCGGATATATCGCCAATAGTTATCTACGCGCAATTATCTTGTGCATAACGTGACGCATAGACCACCAATAACCGAGCTCTTGTGTAGAATGCTGTATCGTATAGCTGACGCAACCTTATAGACAGATCGACAGATAATATTTGCAGCAAGTATCGTACACTGAGAGAAAAATTTTTGCAAGTGAAGAAAATGCATTTTCTTAAAACTACATCTTTTGATACAAGTATTTGTTTGTTCTATTTAACCCTTTGAAGCATGGTGGGATCCCACAATCCTAACTTTTTTTTCTTCATTTTTAATTATTTAAACTATGTTTTTGATCTTTTCATCCTGATTTTTTGTACTTTTAAGATCTATGAGATGTTATAACAAATACAGTCATGGACAAAATTATTAAGCACCCTACTCATTTAACTATTCCTTCCAATTTTTAAGTAAATTGGAAGGAATAGTTAAATAGAAAAAAGAAAAAACAAGAGTGCCTAATAATTTTGTCCATGGCTGTATATAAAAAATGTGAAGAATCAAATTTTGTTAGTTGTAACAATGCTATAAATAAATAAATTGTGAAAAATTGCATATTTTTCAGAAAAATTATTTTACAATGATCTATAAGTAATATCGTCATATATATAAAACTTGCATACTTTAAGTTTTTGGGGTCGCTGATTACGAATCTGAGGTCGAAATTCAAAAATTCAAAATGGCGGATCCAAAATGGCGGTCCTGAATTGCGAAAATTTAAGCGATTTGCGTGAAATTGGATCCGCCATTTTGAATTTTTGATTTTCGACCTCAGATTTGTAATCAGCAACCCAAAAAACTTATAAGTACATAGGTTGCCTGTAAATTAATAATAAAGAAGAATGTGTACTTCAAAGGGTTAAGTAAAAATATTTAGTTTTGAGTAAATACACATGTTACCTTAAGTATGTTATTTTGTACTTTTACATTTTTTACATTTAAATAAATATTTTATAAATAATCTAATAATATTATTAAACTTAACTAAATTGTTTTCTAATGTTAAAAAATCTGATTATCTTGAATATAAAAATGATCTAACAGTAAATATTTTCTAGAACGAAAAGAAAATAAATATTTAATTAAAAATTATAAATATAAATATTATAAATATTTCAATCAAGAAATTTTAAGACGAATACAAGTAAATAAGCTATTAGGACCCACCGAATACATAATTTTTTTGTGTTAAGTAAAATTTTTTCGTATCAAGATATTTTTTCTCTCAGTGTACAAACTATTGAGACATGTAAAAGTATTGCTCGTGCGACGATAACCGACTGCCGATTAACGGTTACACATAATTAGTAAATTTTGTAAAGTTACACTCATTACACGAAATAATGAAAACACCGAAGATCTCTTTTTCAACGAGCTTTCTTCTTTCCGATATCATAAATCTCAAGGGGGAGATATTGATTACATTTTGATTGATACTTTTTTTAAAATAAGCTTCTTTTCAATTTTAATTACGTTTCGAAAAGGTCACTTTTTTGCAACTTTACTCGTAACTCTTGATAAAATTGTAATTTTTTAAAACCGAACAATCAAAGTCTCTTTTGAGAAATTTCTTTCCTGATGTAATAAAAAAAATTATAATTTTGGTTTAGTATTTATCAAGAAAAGATACATAAAGATAAAAAGTATGATTTTATAGAAGAGCGCTTCATGGGTTTTGATGCTATTTGATGTCACAACTTTTACATCCCTCACAATGATTTATCTTCTTTTTCTTTATCCATTACAAATCAAGGCTACAAGTAGAGAATTTATATCAATACATCAAAATACATCGATATAGAAGGTTACATAGAAGGTTATCTTGAAAAATAAAACAAAACTAAAGTTTTTGCTCGTGTTCCATTGCGTTCTTTATAATGCTCGTTTCAAATTGGTTTTTATTGACATTTTCATCGTTTGTATACTTTTTATCGTTTTCATAGACATTTTATTATTTTTATTAACATTTTATAATTAGAGTATATAGTTTAGTTTATGTTTATCAAGTATACAATTTTAGAGAGAGACTGTGTGTATTTTATATAATATTTAATGTTCTTTTTAAATTGAATGAAATACAAAAGCATAAAATGAACCAAATAAAATTTTAAAATAATTCTTTTTTATTTCTTCTTCATTTTACTATTCAAACCGCGAGAGAAATATTTGTTTTTTCTTTTAGATATTTAGATATATCAAAAAATTATTTTGTATAAGCTTAAAATGTGCAAAAAACAATCTACTTTAAAAAAATTTAAAAAGTTGATATTTTGATCGTATACAAGTGCATTTTCTTAACTAATAATTTATTGCGTATTGTTACAAAAGATACCTTTACGTATTTTAAGAGCTAACAATTTACTGTCAAAGAACTATATTATCACTATTTTATAATAAAGTTTGATGCATAATACAAACAAATTAAATTCAAGAGAATAAAATTTGACATTTTACCTGAATTTTACTATTTAATCGGAAAATACCTAATGAAGCAACAACTTGATCATTTAACAAACTAATATATAACAGAGAACACATTTACCATAAGATTTTTAAAACTGCTGTTTTGGATTTTTATGCATGTATATCCGGGAATAGAAACTGGAAGAGGCTATAAACTCGATGTTCCATAGTATTCGAGTGATGGGGAAAAGTAGTGAAAACATTAGGGACCCTCCGAGTTGAAGGAGGGTGGAAGGGAAATGATATAGAATAAGCCGTAAATCCTCTGACGCTGACGCAGCGCCAACCATATCTCAAAAGTTATCTAATTTGCGTTAAAATAGTGAAGGTATTCCAACTATACATATATCATACTACACATACTCACTTTCTTTTGTCAGTTCGAACCTCATTCTCAATGCGTATCTTTGCCAAAGAACGATTTCCACTGCGGTTTACCATTGCGCAGATTCATGAACTTAAGTCACGCAAACTTTTAACGCTCCACATGAAGGAACGTTCACAAATAATTTCCTTTTCTTCTTGGTACTCGAGAATCACTATATATCCAACGTCATAGCACTTGCAATTTATGATTACTTTACAGCGGAAATCTCAAAAGACTGAACAATGGCGAATAGAAACGAAATGGATTAATAGTATATCGCACTAGTAGATATTTTAGTCTATTGCAGTTTTCAATAATTTATAAACAGATTCTATCTTTTAATTGGTACGATTATCCGCTTCGAAAAAAATTATTTTCTATAAGCAAAACTTTATTTTCGTTTGCTTACAGCTCGGCATATGGCAATTCTCAAGGTTCATACGCGACGATGAGTTCTCCGCGCCAGCAACAGCAACACAATGGCCAGCAATTATTGATGCTGCAACAGCAACAGCAGCAGCAACAGGTTCAAATGCAACATATGCAATATATGCATTCCCAGCAGCAGCAGCAGCAGCAGCAGCAGCAGCAGCAATTGCAGCAGCAGCAGCAGCAACAACAACAACAACAACAACAACAAATGCAATACAGAAGTCCTACCGGAGGCAGTCCGACCACTATGCAAGTCAACAATATTCCAGAGACGAATAATAATACTACGACCAGCGAAGATAGCGATGATAGCACTCCACATTCTGGAATGGTGAGTCAAATCAGTACTTACGCAATTTTTTTTGCTCTAATAATTTGCCACGCGCAAACTTTCAAGATATCTAGAAGCTAATAATACATAACAATATATGTCTGCCTAGTTGGCCCTCTCACTTAAACAGAATTTAACGAATAAATTATATAATAACGCGCTATTTATGCGTTTTATAAATCTAGATTTTTGCGCTTATTTTGTTTAGCTAAAAAAATTTTTTTTTTGTGGAGGCTGAGTAAGTTGACAGTAAACGATTTATGCGCTATTAAGCAGTTAATACATTTTACACATAATATATGCAAGTATCGTATATGCAATACTTTCTGTAGCGATTTAATTTATTAAGCATTTTTTTTGCATAATCAGTATCTTTAGCATTGATATTATCTTCCCGGGAAGGATTGCGCAAATTAATAAGCAATTAATAATTTTTCTAAAATGAAGTTTTTTAAATGATTTAATAGTTTATTAAAAAAAAAATTCGGGGATATTTCTGAAATACTTTTTCCCATTCAGATTGCTATGGTTAAACGTGAACCACCGTCGCCAGAAGCGTCTGACGTTGGAGCAAAGAATCAAAGAAAAACGAAGCCGCAGAAGAAAAAGAAGAAGAGAGATCCTAACGAGCCACAGAAGTAAGTAACAATATTTTGATCTTTATAAAGTAGTAGTATCTGAAATATCTGTCATAAAATTTTATTCGAAGAAGTTGACATTGAAAGATTCACAAAAATGATACCGTTTCAATGTTTCGTCTACTTTCTTTTTGATCTACAATATAATATTGCTAAAAAACTTTTGTTTGAAGCTGCAATAAGCAACAAAATACATTTAATTGAGTTAGTATTGTTGTATTTTTTTATATGCGACAAATACAAGTACACAGTCAGCATACAGAGTTAAATCTATATTGTGTCAGCATTCTATGTCTACATCCGTAATAGTTTCACATTAACGGTAAAAATATTATCGCTGTAAATTAACAGTCATCATTATTGTTGTCATGTAAATGTAGGACTAAATAAATATGGGATATGTTTGAATAAGCAGAGCAGACAAGTAAAGGATAAGAACGAGGGTGACTCGTCATAGCAAAATAGAACAGAATAGAGAGAGATAGAAAGAGAGAAGGGAGGGAAGAGGAGAGAGGAAGAGAAAAAGAGAGAGAAGGGGAAACAAAAGGGGAGATAAGAATGTAGAGAGGAAGGGCGTTATGCTACATCTATTTAATTATAGAGATGAAACATATCGATGTTCCCATCAAAATAGTGAAGCTACAAAGGTTCATTAAAAGAAGAAGTAATTGAGTACAGCATTATAGAAACAATAAATTAAAATCTGTCTTAAAATATTTTTAAGTTGTCAAATTTAGATGATTATTATGATACACAGCGGTTTTGTTATCATCTTTTTTAAATTATAATTGTGGATATGTTCTTTAATTATTATAATTGTAATACTAATAAAAACATTGATAATATATCATTAAAAAGTTTAGGCTGTTTAATTATTTATCTAAAGCTTATATGCTGGTGATTGATTTTCAGACCAGTGTCAGCATACGCTCTTTTCTTCAGAGATACTCAGGCAGTAATTAAGGGAAAACATCCAAATGCTAGCTTTGGCGAAGTTTCTAAAATCGTTGCGTCAATGTGGGATGCGCTAGACATTGAACATAAAAACGTAAGTATTTAAAATTTTATTTTTACGCATTTCTATTACATATTTGATGATTATATCAAGTATTGTTTTATAATTGCGATAAAATTTATTTAATATAACTATAGATTAATTTTAACTATCGTTGTTGATTTAAAGTATAAATGTTCATATAGTATTACAAAAAGAAAACCGAGGCAGCTAAGAAGGAATATTTGAAAGCTCTCGCGGCGTACAGAGCGTCTCTGGTGAGCAAAGGTGCGGGTGAAAATGAACAAAAACAGCAAACACAACAACCACAACAACAAATGCAATATAGCGGATACACAGGCTATGCCAACAATACTGCGCCAGGAAATGTTACATATCAAGTATATAGCCCTCAGCATCAACCGTCGTCGCCTCAACAACAACATCAGCAACAGCAGCAACAACAGCAGCAACAAATGGCTGTTAATAAAAAGTCACCCCATCATTTAGCCATGCAAGGAAATCCTCAACAACAAGTATGATTTAGCAAATATATGATGGAATTTTTGAAAAAAATCAAGCACATGCGATAAAGACACATACAATTTTCTTGAAATTGTAATTTAACTGTATATTTGTTCTTATAACGTAAGTGTTGACACCTAAATAAGAATTAATACATAAATTTTGTAATTAACGTATTATTTTTTCGTCGTTCCATAAATAAAATAAGACTATCGTTTCGTTTATTCTAATATAATATATAATAAGTAATTGATTGTGTGTATAAAATTCTGTAAATTTTTGCTTGTCTTCTTTTTGTTTCTCAAGAATTAATGAAGATATTGATTTTTTTAATAATTGTGATAATTGATATTCGAGTAATACGAGTCACGATCACAGGAAAAATATCAACAATGAAGAATATAAACATTCTTATTTTTTGTAGGGTTTAATGGGCAATGTAATGGCACCACCGCACATGACACAACAGCAACAGCAGCATATGCAACAGCAGATTTCACAACAGCAATACATGCAGGTTAATAGACTATCTTTATTCTTATTTATTATTCAGTATAAATACGTACACCTCTCTCTCTCTCTCTCTCTCTCCCCTCTCCCTCTCTCTCTCTCTCTCTCTCTCTCTCTCTCTCTCTCTCTCTCT
>NJRL01000719.1:73098-86103 GCA_003063815.1 Aphaenogaster rudis | reverse complement strand
TATAGACCTGCCTCGTAAGATTAGGTCGGTTGTTCTGCTTGTACGACCGAAGTTAAAGTTCCATGCCTGAAGTAATCTTTTGCATTTTGCTGCGGGACTTCTATGAATAAGAGAGCGTCCAGCGTTGCTTGCAGGCAGCGCCGGAGTCCTTTTAGTCCTCCGAAATGCGTAAAATCAGTGCCCGAGGACGCTAATGTCTTTTCCCTGATCGTAAATAAGATCCGTCAATGTACATGCTAAATGGATCACGCGATCACAAAGAGGCCCCAGGGCTGTCTCGCTTAAAGCTACTCCCTTCTTTTACGTAGGTGTATAAGATGAACCCGGTGCGACGCATTTACGACCCGGACGCACTGCCACGGGAGTTCGACGCCAGGACGCGTTGGTCGCGCGACATATCCGGGATCCATGATCAAGGATGGTGCGGCGCGTCCTGGGCCGTGTCCACGGCCGACGTCGCAACCGACAGATTCTCGATCATGAGCAAAGGCGCCGAGGACGTGGAGCTGAGCGCCCAGCATCTGCTCTCTTGCAACAACAGGGGACAGCAAGGCTGCAGAGGCGGCTACCTCGACCGCGCCTGGGTCTTCATGAGAAAATTCGGGTACTCTTCTACTGAGATTATCTTTTTTTTTAAAAAGTGTTAAATAATATTCCTTGTTTTCAATCGTATCAATCTTGATCATATCAATTTTATTATTTTATATTATTTATAAAATAGATCATTTTGATTCCGCATAGATTGGTAACGTCTGAAAAGAGATCAACCCTTTATTATATTATTATTTTATTCAATGTCGTATCTAAAAATACGCCTTGAGATAATTATACTACGTGCCGTACTCTACACTGTTAAATTTGTGGTGTAAAATTGAATCAAATTTGAGCCATTTATGCACTGTAAATCCAAGCGTGTTATTTTTACACGCATAAACATCTAAAAATGATACATTTGACTGAAGCTCTTTCTATATGTTTCTTGCTATTTTAGATTACGTCATTTAACACGTTTAATCGTATTAAATTAAAAATTAATACGTTCAATCGTGTTAAATGACATGATTTAAAACGGCAAGAAATGTGTAAGAAGAGCTTCAGCTAAATAACACGCTTGGATTTGCAGTGAGGTTGCTTTATTTTGTGTTAAAATAATAAATTTTGACCCATGTAAAAGTTAAAAATAACCAAATGATTAAACCAAAGAAATTGGTTTAAATTTGATCCTTTAATATCTAACAGTGTATAATGCACGATAGTGAATTTCTGTTCAGCGCGTGACTTTAATGTTATTAATCTTTTCGTAGACTGGTGGACAAGGAGTGCTATCCTTGGACCGGTAAGAACGATCAATGTAAACTACGTAAGAGAAGCAACCTAAAGGCCGCCGGTTGTCGAAAGCCACCAAATCCGCTGAGAACAGAATTGTACAAGGTCGGACCGGCCTACCGTCTGGGCAACGAGACTGACATTATGCAGGAAATCCTGACCTCTGGACCCGTGCAAGGTAAGGTAGCCGCTATTCGCGTTAATCAAAATTCTAAAATGCGTATTGACATTTAGAATCGTCATGTCTCACGAGAGGAGACGTAATGTTGTATATGACATTAAGAGGATATTATAAAGTAACGCTCCGTCTTTTCGCAGCCACTATGAGAGTCTATCAGGACTTCTTCGTTTACAAGAGCGGGGTATACAGGCACTCTCGAAGCGCGGAATTGCACGATTCCGGTTATCACTCGGTGAGAATAATCGGTTGGGGCGAGGAGACGTCTTATCGCAGTCGACCGCTCAAATATTGGGTAAGTTTACGCCGTATCACACAGCTACACGATAATGTAACAGTATAAAAGAAAAGAGAAAATCCAAGAAGATTACGATGACACAAGTTACAATTTTTTATACGTGATTGTTGAATAGCATCAAAATGTCCCAACTTTTGTTGAACTCGCAAATTCCCAGATAGCAAGCTGACGTTATTTGTCGTCATTTTGACGTAAAAAAAACGACTAATATCGTCGACGATAAATGACGTCAGCTTGCTATTTGAGTTGTCTCGAGTTAAAATCACAGATAACTTAAGCTTAATCTCTTCTTCAGCTGGTTGCGAACTCCTGGGGATACAACTGGGGAGAGAACGGACTCTTCAAGATCCAAAAGGGAACGAACGAGTGCGAGATCGAGTTGTACGTGCTGGGGGTATGGGCCAAGACAGTATAAAACGAAAAAACGAAACGAGGGAAATACCAAAGTACTAGAATATCCGATTGTCATAACCACTGTTGGTGCATTTATTGAATCTCCGTTGTCGGACCGTCGTCGTGCGCAATGATGTGATTGCCGCGGGGACGATGAACGATACATCGATGTTCGAAAGTATATGTGATCCAGTGCCTCCGTACATGCCTTATTACACGTAGGATTAGGAGGGAGAGGCAGGAAGGGAAGGAGGGAGACAGAGCTGTTTATAAATATTTAATATAAGTACGTGGATAGTCGAAAAGAAAGTGTCGTCATTATTTTATCATTATTCGTAGACAACAGTAATCGTTTTACATAGAAACGCGTTCGTTGCTACGCGTCGATGATCGATATGTTACCCAAAAGTCATGTCTCTCTCACGTAATATCATCCATGTGTCGCGGTGACTTCGATGTGTAAGAAGTACTAAGTGCCAAGCGCTTGAAATAAATTTTATAAGTACGTAATAGTCTTTTTCTTTCACTTCGTTGAACGATATATATTCCTACTCGCAAAGATAAACATTTCGCGAAGATTTCGATGTTAAACCTCTTTGTGCTCTACGCATTCTATCTAAAATTAGACACACGTACGTTTGTTATGTGTGAGGGATACTCATGATGCTCCCATAAAGTAAATGGCAGTGTGATGGTGTTGTATTAGGATGTGGTACCATTAATTACGTTTCTGACAGATTATCGATCTTTTTGTATAAATCGTCGAAATACCTGTGCAAGATGGACATTATAATTTCCTCCAATTCTCTCATAATTTTCTCCAGATCTCATCGAGATCTTTCTGCAATTGACTAAAATAAATTTATATCAAACACGTACACATCATATGGTACACGGTATTAGGCACTCGAGGGATGATTGTGCACGTTACATCACTAATCAGAAGGAACTCTCTTACGATGACTTCACCGTTAGACTACGACGCTTCGCCGGTTGCTCTTGCAATGGGGACTGTACACCTCTAATTTGTCCCGCGGTGTGTTCATCGCGGAATAATCGATGGGGAACGGTATGGTATTACCGCGGATCATGCAGGAATCCGTCATGCCCAGGAAATGCTCTCCCGGACCGAAGGGGCCGCGGCCGAACAGGAAATTGGCGAACACTAACTGATACTGCGTCCAGCCAAGAGGATGGTCTCCGTTCTGAAACACATTTTTTTCTATCGTCATTAATAAATTTCGGATTAATTTCTTATGAAAAAATAGTAAGGAATCAAAAAACAATCTATAAGATCTTTTACCTCATAAACCCAGATAACAAAATGCAGATAGCAGTATGCCAGCAATTGCCAGCAGATTTGATCATGATTTTAGAGCAGATTCCTATCCACTGTCTTCTTTAAGCTTGGTTTCTGCCATTATGACTTGTCAGACGTAATATATAACAACAGAAATGCAGCAGAAATGGAGCATACCTTGCCATCATGATGTGATAATGCATGGTCTGCTCGTTTTCTGATACATTTCTATCGATATTAGAAAAACAGCAGACTCTGTGCTCGGCTGTTGCTGGAATTCTACTAACATAATATGCAACACACAGTTTGCAATACATGCTCTTGGAAGGTTTGGCTATCTGGGAAATTACGTCTTCTCTTAATCTTATAAATCTTAAGTTCTTCTTCATTTCTATTTGTTTAAATTCTCGCAACAAGAGATTATTAAAATAAATATTGAAGTCAGATACTAAATTTAACCACATAAAATTATAATTTTGATCGGTAATTGTTCACGAAAGCTATTTTATGAACTAACCGAAGTCATAGAGTTGTAGGCGATGTCTAGGCACTTGTTTATCCTGTCGGTTTCCAGGCCGACCACGGATCCGTAAAAGGCCGCGAGTTCCTTTTTGCTGATCATCCCGCTTCCGGAACTGTTTATGGCGAGGAAAAATACTCTGGGCATAACTTTGATCCAGAACGGCATATCGTTGTAACTAGCACCATCCGGCGGTGCGACGATCTGCGCCCACCAGGATAACCAATCGTCGAGATCAATTTTTTTATCCGGCTCCACAGGCCCCTTCTTATCCTGAAGAATCAATCCGGCGAATCCGTTCTCGATCTCCAGAAGCCTCAAGTATTCCGGACCGTTCCACGACCAGTCCGCAAATCGTCTCAAACGCTTTTCAAATTGAAAAAAGTGTTATTTCTTGATGTAGATATCGGCTCGATGATTTTTGATTTTAATATATAGATATTCAATTATAAATTAAAAAGAATAAAATTTTCGATACATATCGGTTCTAACTGTAGTATATTATTTTGGTTTAAACTTCTTGTCTTTTTTGTAAAAATATAGAAAAGAAAGTAAGAAAGCTGAGTTTTTTCATATCACTCTTATAAATTTCAAAATAAAAAATCAAATTTTTGAAAGTGGACTCTACCTCGGAGAGTAGTGCAAAATCCTTCCTGCTGATGTAACCGTCTCTATCGTGGTCTAAGAGGAATGTAAAAAAGTGAGTGAATTTATCACGTTGAATGGGAGCTAAGGCCTCCGAGCCTCCGCTTTTACTGAGCTCCATGGCAGACAAACTGTCGTCACTCGGAAAGCGGCTCACCCAGGTCGCTATAAATCATAATAATTAATCACATAATTAATTTTAATTTGAACCATCAATATCGTCGTTGTCGCGGGAATTACAGAAACTGATTATCAATCTCAATATATTATTTATAAAAAAATTAACTAGACAGTAATAATAATTCAATTATTTATTAAATACTAACGAAAATAAATCGCCATTACATTTGATGCAAAAAGAGATTTAGTCTTCGTTATTCAAGCACTTAATGATTTCTAACTTTGTAACTAACTTATTACTGTAAACTTCTTCTTTTTTATAGAAATACAGAAAAGAAAAAAAATTTCTCCACTCCTATAAATTTTGTCAAAATAAAAAATCAAATTTTTAAAAGCGGATTCTGTAGAAAAACGGTTTTACTGTAAAAAAAGACACGACTCTGCGCAATTAAGCAATAATCCAAATTAAGAAGCTTGCTTTACTTCGTGGTACCTACTGTGGCCCTTTTTACGTGGGCCGGAATAATTGATTGATCCATTTGGGGAATAATAAAAAAAGAAGCTTGCTCTACAGACTGCTCGGAGACGACATACTCACTCCAGACGTGCACACTCCAGCTGGGCTGTTCCAGTTCGGGGGCGGCGACAGGCGCGATGGCGAGCTCGTCGACGTTGCTGCTGGTCGTTCTCCATCTCTTCAGGAGGTCCTTGGTCCGATCCCGCGTGCGGTCGCACGCCTGCCGCCAGTTGGTGATGAATTTGCGCGGCACCTTGAGCGCGTTGCTGTCGTCCAGGCTGATCTCCTGGCTGCCGAGCGAGCTGCGCTGACTCTTGTCCTGCTGTTCGCCGCCGACGCTGCCACCGCCGCCGCTCGACGTGCCGTCGTTCTCCGGATAGTACATCGGGTCCTTTATGCTGCCCGAGCGGCTCTCCATGATGGACTACTTAGCCGGCGTCATGCCTAGCCGACGCTACGTACATTTCAAAGGGGGGACTCTCTCTCTCTCTCTCCTGAAAATAATCAATTCCACCGGCCGGAGAGGTCACCGGGTCGCTCGATATTGCGACCGCGCCGTTTCGTCGCCGCGGAATCTTTCGCGGGGGTGCAACCAGCTTCGACGGTGAACATGTAGACGCGTAGATTTTCCTCGCGCAACAACACCGTGTCTCACCGTGCAATTTTCCTCTTTCTTCTTTTTTCTTTCCTTCTAATATACATATATCAAAGATTGAACATATATCGAGATTGATATTCCTTTTTGCTCAATTTTGCTTTAGAATTGCAGAAGAAATAAAATTTATCGTAGCTGGAAAGAGCAGACGTGCTGTTAGGAATGCAGTGAATGCACGGAATGATTCTTGAGTGATTTCGCATTGAAAGAAAACAAAATTGAATGAATAAAATGGTGCTTTCATGAATGAAACACGCTCAAACGAAATCAAAAATAGATCAGATGGAGAAGAGAGAGAGAGAGAGAGAGAGAGAGAGATAAAAGAAATTATCCTAATAAAATTAAAAAATCTTAAATACATTTTGAAGATATCTATGTGAAATCTGCGTATAAAGTTAGTCTTCTATAGATATTTAATAAATGAATAATTAATAAGCATATTTCATGTCTTTTAAAAATACGGTCATAGCAATTTATTATACACAACATGAGAACATATGGCAAAATATTAACAATATAATACCATCCCTTTCGTTATCTGTTACCAGATATAAATAAGTAGCAGAGAAAAAATAATGATAAAAAAGAAGGGTTAAAAATAAATTTAGATCGAAGACTGCAGGAAGTTATGAAAAAGAAAAAGTGAAATCTACGTATAAAGATATCCCCTTTACAGTCTTTATAGACACCTAACTAATAAATAGTTAATAGGCATATTTATATTTACAGACATATTTATGGGCATGTCTTTTAAAAATATAATAGCGGTCTATTTTACGCGCGATATGACAAGATGTAAAATATTATTTCTTTTCTTATCTATTCCCAGATATAAATAAATATAACAGTAAAAATAATGATGAAGAAAGCAAGACTGAAAAAAAATTATGTCTTAAATCTAATTCAGTCCAAATTGGAAGTTTAAATGAAGAAGAAAAAGAAAGAGGAAATTAAAGAAATCGTATCACATTTAAGAGAGTTAGATATATTTATATATTATATTATATTTATTATATATATTTACATATTATATTTATGGGAGTCTGGGGAAGCATTTGGAATGTGGGAATAAGTTCTTTCATTATTTGCAAAGGACGTTTTGTGATGCGTCGGTATTGCAGCCGGAATCATAGGGGCGACATGCTTTTGCATTCCGACGTAATTTTGAGCTTGACCCAGATTCTGCGTATCGATACAGCCACGGGTAATCTTCTGCAGGAATTGCATATAAACGTATGAAGTCCGAGAATAATGTTCGATTATTGGATCTAGCGTGCATTAATAATAATTAATAAGGTTGTTAATCCATGATTGGTAGAAGTATACTCTGGTGTACACATCTGGATAGTCGCGGCATGGCATTATGCCATTAGAGGACATGATGCCAACTAGGGTGTTGTTGAGAGTGAGCAAACCACCGGCATCACCCTGCCGAGATAACATATATATTTACTAAACTAACGTTCGCCAGAATTTTTCATTGATATTTCGATCCTCAGTATGTGACATAAATAATTATCATGTGATTTCAAAGTTGTTTTGTAAATTAACTACTTATCTATTAGAAATAATTAGTTCTGACAAATTATCTGAATGATAGAAATTTTATTCGTCATTCCCTGATATCAACCTGATACCAACATAGATCAAGCAACGACGATTACTTTCTTTTTTTTAATAAATTTCATTTTTATAATTTATAGCGAAATAAACGTTGTTATGGAATAAACGTATACACGATTTATTTTATGATATACTTACGTTGCATATTGAGTTGTCTTGGGTACATACATGAAGATGGGTGATATGTTTATCATATTTTTCGCCGCATGTCGTTTGAGAAACTCCCGTCACATTAAGTCCGCTCACCTGTTGCAGGTTACTTCGAATCGAGACTTCCAGCTAAAAAAGTACTTTAACTTAATGCTTGTGTGATATTCTGGTTTTGAAATAGAAATGATAAAGAATCTATATCGTTCTTAAAAGCTCTCGGGAACTTTGATATGATACTTGTCAAAACAAGCTCTCATACAATTTTAGATGATTTTAAACAAAAAATAAGATGGATTTCTTATATTTACCCTGTTTAAAGTGTTCCAACCAATGGCCATGAAATCAACATCTTCGAAATCACGGTCATAAGATATTAAATTTATCTTACTGACGTGTAGATTAAAGCTGATGGATTCCTTTAGATTAATTAAACCAATATCGTAAATATATAGCATAGTCGGGATGTAATGAGGATGTATTATTATGGCGTTAATTGCATATGTAGCACTGCTAGAACCCGTTCCAACGTCAACGACTAACTTGAATAAACTAGGCAAACTGTAACAATCAATAGTAGATTATACACTATTTCCTGTGTATTTAATTTAAAAGCTAATCCAAACAATACATATGCCTGAATGTTTAAGGGAAGCGGTATCTTAATTATATATATATATATATACAATTATAATATACATATCTTAAGATATCGAAAGTTTGCTTTTTCAAATTTTTTGTTTTTTTATAATTTCATTCCAGTAAATTTACATTTAAATAATGCATAATATGATAGCTTTCTTTTCTTACTTATAAAATTACAAATATTTAACATGTAATAATTATTTGGATAAGAATTAGTTGAATGTTTTGGGCTGAAAGGAAAAAAGAATATGCTTACCGATACAAGCAATGCGCAGCGGTAATGACATAATTCTTGCTGACGATAGCTCCACCGCACAAATGCGCTTTAACATTTGAGTCTGATATATACATCAATGATGCTTGGAAAGGATATGGGATGCCTGGAGCATAGTTGCCGTCGATTTGCGTATCTGGCAAACCTGTCGATTGAAAATATTTTTATTATCTGTACAATACGTTGCTAAAAATATCAATTCCAAATTAACTTTTGTTTCTTTATATATTACTTTTATTTTTTATTTTAATATTTATTTTTATATGATGATATAGATTCCGTCTTAAAATACGATAAGTACGAAATGAGCGCGCGAATATACAGGGTGACCTATTTTAATCTATAAATCAAAATATCTTGGAAATGACTTTGAGTTTAAATAATTAAACACACGTAGGTGTTGAAGGAGTTTGAAGAGATCGTTAGAACATTGCAGAAAAAATTCGATAGGTGGAGGAGTCTTGGATATTTTAAGGTCATCTTTGTTTTTTTAAATGGAATTATATTATTTTTTTAGATAATATATATGATTCCTTTAGTTATTTTGCATATAAAAGTATTAAAGTAGAATTGTCAAAAAGTCAATAGTTTACGAGATATTTTATTCTTTATTCTGACATATTTTGAAATAAAATATAAAATATCTCGTAAACTATTAATTTTTTGATAATCATATCTTAATACTTTTATGCACAGAATAATGAGATAAACCAATTGTGGTGTAAAGAAAAAAAAACATAGTTGCTTTTCAAAAAAATATGTAATTGCATATTGTAAATTGTATCATTGTTTTTAAAAAGCAACTATGTATTTTCTTCTATTTAGAAAAAGAAAGATGATCTTGAAATCTCCAAGACTCCTCCACTTATCAAACTTTTTCTGCGATATTTTAACGATCCCTTCGAACTCCATCAACACCGTATTCAATTTATTTAACTCAAAGTCATTTCCAGGATATTTTGATTTATAGATTAAAATGAATCACCCTGTATATCTTAACAAAATCTTCAAAATTAGAGATAAAATCGCTACGTCGTTAAAATGTGCAATAAATGCCCAGCAGATCGCTACATCATTTTTAAGATATACCTATGATAAGCGCTAAACACATAATTTGTCTAATAATTATTGTGATATTTTCGATATTTAAATTGAGACAAAATACAACTCATTCAGATACAATATCAGGTAAGTGCGCGACGGAAGTTACGTAACGTATATTCGAACAATATTGTTGTAATACACGCTCGAATTTCTCGTGATGCGTTGAAATTTCCTCATTAACATCTCATTAACAAGATTGTTACAAATATGCTTACCTTGAACGTTGTGATATATCAGACACGCGATTACAAGACCGGTAATGGAAAACATAGTGATGGTTATTGAGAATGAAACGCGCGTTTGTCGATATATATAACCGTCGATCGAAATTATCAATCTACACGTATCGATTCGCGTGTTATCTTCGTGTGTAGGTGTATAGAAAAAATATAATAATAGAAAAAGGTGTATACACTATCGTTCAAAAGTTTTAGCGCACTCTCCGTTTATAGAAATTTTGTAATATAAAGAATAAAATATGAATACTATTCAAACGAATAATTAATGTAAAAAAATGAAAAAAGGATTTTAAAAGTCAAAGCCTCTACTATAAGATTTGGTCAATTTCTAATCAATTCCCAGAAGTGTGAACGGAACTTTGAATAAGGACATGTGTGAGACATTCAAAATTTTGAAATTTGCAATCTTCCATGGAGACTATATCCATTTCTACCAATGTGTTATATCTTTAATTTCTGTTTAATTTACTTTTTATTTTTTTCTAATTCTTAAACTAGAAAAAATAAAGAGTAAGTTAACCCGAGATATTAAATATAAACTACATTGGATAAATTAGACATTATAGAGTACCTACGTGGTTCGCTCTTTCAAATGAAAGAAAGAACAATGCTCTACAGCGATTATTTGCTGATATCATAATTTAAAGTAAATTCTGTTTTCTTTTTTTGACAATTTTGACGATATTGTCGACGTTTGTATGACCCGTGCACCACGGAGAAGTTGCTCGGTCGAATTTTGAATATGAATAGTTTGCATATATTATGTTAATTTATTATTACATATTTTTATTGAAACTGAGAAAAAAATTTATTTCTTTTAGATTTTTGACTCCTTAAGTAATCTCTTCGGGCTTTGAGACCTTGTTGAGTATTTCCGTGACCGAAAATAAGAAAATATATCTTTAACTTTAATATAATAATATAACTTTTTATTTTATATTATAAAAAATTGGATATTTATAGTATAAAAAATTGAATTTGTTAGCAAAAATATAAATAAATGTGCTGAAACTTTTGAAAGGTAGTGTATGTTTATAGGATACAACGTTAAGGATGATATTTTTTCGTGAGAAAAATTCCTCATAAACAAAAGATAAGGGAAAAGGCACCGCGAAAATAATAGAAACTAATAAAATACTAACGTCCATTTCCACCAATGTAGATTAACTTTAATCTCGGGGGTTTAACTTACTCTTTATCATTTTCTAATTCTTAGAACTATAAAAAGATAAAGAGTAAGTTAAACCGAGATTAAAGTTAATCTACATTGGTGGAAATGGACATAAAAGATCTAAATCGTTGTGTAAGAGTTTTGCATATTCTAAATCAGTTTATTTTCGATACTTATAAATTGAATATCACAAATGATATATATCTTGTTATTACTTTTTAGGAAATGATTGAAGATTATTATATATGCCATTGTGTAAACTTTTATCTTTTTCTTATGCTTTTCTATCTTGTTCTTAATATTTTTTTATAAGCATGTTATAACTTGCTCTTGTTACTTTTAATCAGGGTTCGGCGCTTACGTGTAATAGTCTACACTTGTAGAGAGACTCTACAGTTATGCGTAGACAATGTAAATTACTTTGTTTCGAGGGGAAAATCTTATAATTGACGCACGTTTTTTCTAGGTGGAGATGTTCCTGAGATTTCAAGGTAACCTTAGTTTTTTTAAATGGAATTATATGATTTTCTTCATACAATAATTCCTCTGGTTATTTAGTTGTATAAAAGTGTGGTAAAGTTATTAAAAAATCAATAGTTTTCGAAATATTTTATACTTTATTTTGATATATTTTGACATGTAATAAAAAATATTTCGTAAACTGTTCGTTTTTTGATAATCATACCTTAATATTTTTATGCACAGAATAATGAGATGAATCGATTACACTAAGAGAAAACGAAATAGTTCTGGCAACTATAATTTGGCAACTCTGAAATTTTAGTAGTTGCAACTAGTTTTACGAAGTAATAGGAACTAAAGTAGTACTGAATACTATAAAAATATAGTCACGCTAACTATATTTGTGAACTATTAATTGATAGTGAAATAGCGCCTCAACTATAATTACACAGTTATATAGACATTCAATTATATATAATTATATATAATTATATATAATTATATATAATTATATATGTTTATATCTATTTATATATATTTATATATGAAAAATTTTTTACCGGGTTTAGCGGTCTTATGTTATGCTTATGCTACGCTATGCATTTTATGTGTTCGGGCCCTTATCCTCGAGTTGATATAACTACAATAGTATTATTCGTGTTACTACAACATACTTTTTGCATCAGCAATATATTTACCGTTAATACGACTATTTTTTTTTGTAGTTTATCCAACGATTTACTATAAATGGTTAATATTACTATGTTTTCTTAGTTTATATAACTTATTTGTTGTTGTTACTGCAACTTTATAGCACATAGTTGAGGCGCTATTTATCCACAAATTTCTAGTTGCTGATACGACTTTTTTCTCTGAGTGTAGTGTAAAAAAATACAATTGTTTTTTAAAAAAGTATGATGGGGAAGGCGGGGCATAATGGGACCACGGGGTTTAATGGGATACGGTCGATATCTCTTTACAGAGATGCTGCCATGTAATGAAATGTATGGAAATTATTACTCTTAGATGTCCTTACCTGCGTGCCGTTATTAGTTTCCATATTATTTTTAGCTGAAAGATGCTAAAAATTATTTAATGCGTTCGCTATGCTCTCCGCGACTGAGTTACAGTTTTTTTGACACATTTACATATGGTAAGCAAAGATAAAATTCTATCAAGAGACACGACAGTGTCTCGCGCCAAGTAAACGCGCAGCGAGACCGCCCCGTGACTCTTTTACGCGAGACGTCTTTTACGCGAGACGTCGAGAAGACCCTTCGATTATCGGATCTCAATAACGGCTGATCTCAATAACGGCTGAACGGATCAAGTTCTGAGTAGACTTAATCGAAAGCTTGGATTCAATTTATATAAGAAAAGTGTTTTCA
>NJRL01000719.1:26704-37257 GCA_003063815.1 Aphaenogaster rudis | reverse complement strand
TGGACGCTCAGGTGAAGAAGAACGGCGGTTATTTCGTCGGCGGTGCTCTATCATGGGCTGATTTCACTTTTGTCGGTCTCTTGGATTACTTGAACTTGATGATGAAAGAAGACATCGTCGAGAAGTATGAGAATCTGAAACAACTCCAAAAGAAAGTCGAGGAAGTACCAGCCATCAAGAGCTGGATTGAGAAGCGCCCGGCGAGTAACTATCCGAATTAATTTCGATAATTTCGCAGAGTGAATTATTCGACAGAGTTGATATTTGATTTGAATAAAATATTGATTTCGCTTTTTTTTTCAAATATGCTTATATCTATATATAACATGTATAATAAATTCAGAAACTACGCACTGAAGATATATATTTCAACACTCGTTGGAGTCTGATTGTTGCTTGTATTGTCGTATTATACGAAAACATCGTGAGATTATTCTTAATTAAACTTTGAAAAACGAACTATTTTTTTCATTATCCAACTCCATCGAAAAATCAACCATCACTCTGCATAATTGTAATTTTGTATTTCAATAAATTGCTACTTTTACTATTTTGTTGTTGATTTCTTTCGCATTTGCAAAACTCACTTTTCTATTCATTCAATTTGTTATAATCCATCTACACTCCAAATTTCTGATAATACAATAAATCATCAGATAGACACATGAAATTTAAAGAGTGATTAAGATATACATTTGAAAAATTGGAACGTCTTTTTGATCATTTGCAATACTAAAAATAATTATAAAGCGGCAAATATGAATCAGGCGCGGTACGTGGTGCGCAAAAATAACTTAATACCAATCATAAAGTGTTTAAATTAAAATATATTTTGGCTCTTCCTTCGAACCATGGTGGAATTACACCATGCTTTGAGCCATCTTCAGCACATATTGACAGAGGTTACGGTACTTAAAAATGCATTACTGCTGACCCTAGGGCCTAGGGCAAAGACTCCTTTACAGAAAAGATGTCAAAATATGCGGGCTACTAAGAGCGGATATAGTGGACATGGTTTTAACTGCAAATGGATTGTAATTTATAGTCAACAAATTAAAAATGATAAATCAAATAGAAAAGGAAAAGACTCACCCCAGGATCGGCAATTGTCAAAAGTAAAATAGTCATTGGCGGATTCTTGGGGGAGGGGGGGTTAAAACCCCCTCCTTCCAAATTAAAAGAAATTAATTTTGCTACATCCGTTTAAAAAATTTAGATAATGAAATGCAGTTAGTCGCCTCCCATCCCTATTATTAATTATATATAGGCTGCGTTTCATAAAGCGCATATGCGCGCAATAATTTTGCCGACCCCCCCCCCCCCCCCATTATCGACGTCAGGATCCGCCACTAAAAATAGTCATGACGACGAACGCAAAAAGCCATAATACATAAAAGTGATATGCGTGTTCGGTAAAAAGATGACTCAAGTTAAAATTCACACAGTCACGGAAATTAAAACAATTGTTAAGATATAATAAGAGCAGAAATAAACGTTCGATAATATGGACTGTAACGTGTCAAATGTGTGCGATGGTCAAAAGTAAAATGAAACGGAACAAAACAGTCTACATTATCTAACGTTTATTTCAGTTATTTATATCTTAACAATTGTTTTAATTCCCGTGACTCTGTGTGAATTTTAATTTGAGTCATCTTTTGACCGAACACGCATATCACTGTTATGTATTATGGCTTTTTGCGTTCGTCATGACTATTAATTTTACTCTCGACAATTGCCGATTCTGAGGTGAGTCTTTTTCTTTTCCATTTGATTTATCATCTTTAATTTGTTGGCTATAAATTACATTCCATTTGCAGTTAAAACTATGCGTCCACTATATCCGTGCTTGGCGCAGCTCGCATATTTTAACATCTCTTCTGTAAAGGAATCTTTGCGCTAGGGTCGGTGGTAATGTATTTTTGTACCGTAACCTCTACCAATATATATTGAAGATGGCTCGAAGGGAGAGCTGAAACGTTCAATATATTTTAATTTAAACATTTATTGATTGGTATTAAGTTATTTTTGCGCACTACGAACTATACGCCTGACTCGTATTCGCCGCTTTGTAATTATTTTTCTTTGCCAATTTCACGAGTCTTACTATATACTTTTGAATATGCAATATTATTTTTGGGTTGTTCATTGTTGTCTCTTCTGGGAAATTTCTGCTTTCTTATTTCTAAAGTAAGACTTCCCTGGGCTGCGCGCGAAAACCCTACTCGACGAGTAGAGTGGCATTTAATCGACCAATCAGACCAGAAAGTGCAAAAATTTCTTTATCATGATTATTTAATGAACGCTACTCTATCCGTCGAGTGGAGTTTTCGAATACAGCCCAGTATGCACGCAAAGTGGGGATGTCGAACTGATAGGGAGATAAATAAATAGCGGAGTTAAGCAATCGCGGTTCAGTGGTCGAACATCGTTGTGACTGCTGTTAGAGCGTAATAAACACCTTTACCGTGGGAAACGCCTTTTCTCTTGTGAAATTCGCAAAATTGTAAGTAAAGCTAATTTATTTTTATTCTTTTAAATTTAAACTTGACTTGCTAAATCGAGATTGCAAATATCATAATATTGTGTCGAATACTTTACGAAAAATTATTTTGTGGTTAATATCCGGCTAATTATCCGCAGATAAAGTAATGATGTTTATGGAAATAGATTAATTAATAATTTTATCATTATTACAAAACAATAATATATATAACGACGAGACCGATACGGAGAATAATTCGAAATAATCGTGACATTTGAAGTATCGCGTTAGAGCGCAAATATATCTTAATCGAGAATGATTTGAACCAGAGAAAAGCCTCAATAATAGCATCATTTTTTCATTAATATTGCAACCGTATAGTGTGTATGAAACATGAATCGTAAAAAATCACATTCTCGGAATATTTAAAATAGAACCATAATATATTTTTATTAAATAGAATTATAATACTTTTACAGACAGATTTCATATCATTATACGCATTATGTTTTAAACATAGGATTGAGAAGTAACGAGTTACTTATAACGCCGTTACCGTTATCGTTATTTTTTTATAGTAACGATTTTGGTAATAATGTTATATTTTCTCATAACGGTAATTGGGATAACGCTAGGTTTGGCAAAGTTACTTTTGAAAAGTAACTTGTTATCGTCACTCGTTACTCATTGGAAAATTAACTCGTTACTTTATACATTATGTAACGAGTAAAAACAATGCGTGACTTTGCATTACTTTTCTCGTGTTACTTTCGCGTTACATTTAACGTTTTTCAATGAGTAACAAGTAACGTAAATTACTTTTTAAAAGTAATTTTACCAATCCTGGCATTACTGTTACCGATACAAAAAAATGTAACGTCATTACCAAATCATTACTATAAAAATGTAAAAGTAACGGTGACGACGTTACAAGTAACGCGTTATTTCCCAACACTGCAAATCCGAACGTGTTATTTTAGGTGAAGCCCTTCTTACACATTCTTGCCGTTTTAAATTACGTCAACACGATTAAATGTATTAATTTTTAATTTAATACGATTAAACGTGTTAAATGACGTAACTTAAAACGGCAAGGAACATGTAAAAGGATCTTCAATCAAATGTGTCATTTTTAGATGTTTAGGCGTGTAAAAATAACACGCTTGGATTTGCAGTGAACCCTTTTTAAACATATAACCACACTACTAAATAATTCTCTGAACAAATCTTCAAAAATTATTATGTGACCAAGTGGATCATATAAACCTGAAAGCTGTAAAAAAATCTATATCATATGTTATCTAAAATTTTCTGCAATTTTTCCAGTTAGATATCGTTATCTTTTCATAACAAAGATAAGAAAATCACTTGTAACGATTATGCAATATGTAACTCCACTCATACCCAATAGATTAAAAGATTGCGTTGCAGTATATAGAGCACAATACATGATAACTTTATTTTTAATAAATGGTATCTAAGTAACCAGTAGTTTTTATAATAACTATTCAAATTTTTGTTGAACTATTTTAAATTTTTTTGATGACAATTTTAACAGATCCAGAGAGTAACTTAAGTTTCAACTTAATTTGATTAAAGATGATCGGTTAAAGATTGATTTCATAATCCGGCTCAAATTTTGATTTACATAAATTTGGTTAAATCTAGAATTAAATTTCGATAAAAAAATAAATTTAAAGCTGGAGCTCGTCAGCAAACAAAATTTCTTTAATGAGACCGAAAAATATTGAAGCGTATTATTCGCCATTGAGATATCTTCATGTTCCTTGAATTATGATGACGATGAAGCGAAGAATAATAAACGTTCTTTTTTTCAGCAACATGCCTTCCTATAAGTTGACTTACTTCCCCATCACGGGATTGGCCGAGCCAATTCGCTTCCTGTTCAACTATGCTGGCATAGAGTTTGTGGATGAACGTGTCGATTACGAGAAAGAATGGCCAAAACTTAAGCCGAGTATGTATAATGTAATTAATGCTAATAAAACATTCCCCTATATATAACATTCATCTGTCACGACTTGACTTTAATTCGGCTAGGATTTAGGTCGTATCTGAGAGAAATCCGATTTATGAATATTTGCGACAAATCCTCAGGAAAAATATGGTTTTCATATTATCTTTTCAAGCGATTGATGTTCCGTTGTAACGTATTTCTTTATTTTTAAATATAAAATATTTTAATGCAAGAATAATGCCACACAGTTTTGATCCTTAACGAGACATCTACCTTTCTATTCAGCTTTTCTGTGAAACGACAGAACCGGAAATGAATATTATTTCTTTCGACAATAGTCTTCTATTTCTTATTATGTATTGCAATGTTCTGCACAGGACAATCGATATTGTTATGCACAAATGCAATGTTTTGTATTCTCAATTCTTTAATGAAAACGGTGCTTTTATTGCACGATTTCAACGTAAACAGTGTGCTGGGAAAGAAATGTAAAGAAATTATTTCTTCGTTATTCAAGCTAGCCAATTAATCGTTGATATACTGTAAGATTTGTCAATAAAAGAAATTCTTCAGCATCATAAAGGCATGCAAAAGGCAGCAGAGCGGTTTAATAAATTTTATAACAGAAAAAGGAGATTCTCATAAGAATAAAAATTAGAATTTATATTACCATACTCAGATTTAAAAATGTAATTGTACTTTTTTTAAATTTTAATGCGTAATTGTTAGCCGTCAAGACTTTTAATGCATGTGTAAACAATTGCTATAGACGTAAATTATTGCGATAGAAATCCAGATGGCTTTTTTTTACTAACCGATTTTAACCATATATTACATTATTTAATATTATCTTTCAGCTACGCCATTCGGCAAAGTACCCATAATCGAAGTAGACGGAAAGAAGATCGGTCAGTCCTTAGCTATCTGCCGTTACTTGGCAAAGCAATGTGGTCTTGCCGGCAAGAACGATTGGGAGTCTTTGGAAATCGACTCTACTGTCGACACCATAAACGATTTACGTGCCAGTGAGTAGATAATATTCTGTTTATAAAATATACATCCGATTCTTTTATTTATCAGAAGGGGAGATTTTTTTTAAAAACAGACTTGTTTTACTTTCATTATTTGATTTCATTATTTGATTCTAATGAGTTCATATTTTGATAGTTCATATTTAGATAGTGAATAGATTAATTCGCAAACTTTGGTAAAGTAAAAAAAAATTTTTTTTCTATGATTGCATTGTAAAATCGATTCATTTGACATACTTATTGATTCGAACTGTTTGTCACTACCTCATTTGTCTTATCTTTTTTTCTTGCTTATATTAGATATCGCTGCTTGCCATTACGAGAGCAACGAAGAGGCTAAACAACAGAAAATTAAAGCTGCCAAGGAGACGGTGCCGTTTTATTTGGAGCGTCTGGACGCTCAGGTGAAGAAGAACGGCGGTTATTTCGTCGGCGGTACTCTGTCGTGGGCTGACTTGACTTTCGTCGCTCTTTTAGATTACTTGAATTCCATGATGAAAGAGAACATCGTCGAGAAGTATCAAAATCTAAAACAACTACAAAAGAAAGTCGAGGAAATACCGGCTATCAAGAGTTGGATCAAGAAGCGTCCAGGTGTCATGAAATAATTCGGATAATTTTGCAGAGTGACGGTTGATTTTTCGATAGAGTTGATGTTTGATTTGAACAAAATATTGATTTCGTTTTTTTTTTCAAATATGTTTATACGACATGTATGATAGATTCAAGAATTATAGACTGTACGCACTAAAGATACAAATGCACATATTTTAACACTTGTTGAATGATCTCTCTGATTGTTGCTCGTATTGTTGTATGACAATACGAATAATACCGTAAAATTATTCCTAATTAAACCTTAAAAACGAACCATTTTTTTCATTATGTAATTTTGTATTTCAATAAATTGCTACTTTTACTATTTGGTTGTTGATTTCTTTTGCATTCGTAAAATTTACTTTTTCATTTGATCAATTTGTTGTAATCCATCTACATTCCTAATTTCAGATAATGCGATAAATCATTAGATACCCAGTCGACACCGAGCATCAGTTACATCACATCTATGTTTAAATTTCTCACTCAACAATGTAAATGTAATATAACAACATGTGTTATATTACATTTATATTGTTGAGTGCAAAATTTTAACATAGGTGTAATGTAACTGATGTTCGGTGTCAACTGGGTAGATACATTAAAGGATTTAAAGGGTGTTTAAGATACGTTTGAAAAATTGAAACGCCTTTTCGACTTTAAAAGTTATTACTATAAAACCATCAGTTTAGTGATTAATCATAGATAGAAAAACACAATTTTTATATTATCATCAGGTTAAGTCTAAACCACAAGTTAACCAGAAAATGAAAAAAGTCAAGATTGCAAATATCATAATATTGTATCGAATATCTTATGTAATTCTAAATTATTTTGTAGTCACTACCCAGCTAATTATCCTCCAATAAAATAATGATGCTCATGGAAGCAGACTAATCGGTTGTTCTGTCATTATGACGAAATAATAATGACAACGAGATAAATATGGAGAATAATTCGAAATATTTGTGACATTTGAAGTATCGCGTTAGAGTGCAAATATTTCTTAATCGATCATCGTTTAAAAGAGAGAAAAGTCTCAATAATAGTCTTATTTTTTCAATGACTTTGCAAATAATATTGTCTTTTCCGATGAAGCTAGTTTTGAATTTCATGGGAATGTTAATCGTCAGAATTTTCGATATTGGAGCTCCGAAATCCATACTGAATGAGAAATAACAAATCTCAATATCCTGAAAAAAGTCAATGTCTGAGCAGGGATAATTGGAGATCACTTAACAGGTCCATTTTTCTTCGATGGAAATCTCAACTCTCAGATGTACGAAGCTATGCTAGTTGAGCAAATTATTCCCGCTATTCAAAATCTCTTTCCTAATGATTTTGATTGCGTGTGGTTTCAGCAAGATGGAGTATCATCCAACGCAGTATCTCGCAGTAACAAAGAGCCTAAATGTCTTGCCGACAAATGGGACTAAAGTGGACTTCAAATGAGTAACTTAATTGATCCGGAACGAGAGAATGTTGATAAAAACATTCAGGAATACAATTTGGAGTTTTTAACTGGTGATTATAATAGTGCCAAAGACTGCGCTGCTACTGAGCAATTCTCGTTAGAGAAAACTCAGAAAATTCTTACAAGGCTCATGAAAGAAAATACTTCCTTCGATGAAATTTGCAGTTGGATAACTGCAAATGTTGGTAGTAGAGAAAAGGATTCCAAGTTTATAAGACATTTAATGATTGCCATCTTAGAAGCTACGTTAGAACGAAATCACGACACTTGGGATGCGTTCGGGGAGACGCTATGGCTGCGTTCCAAAATTCATTGCCAGTACTGGAAATCTATAGTTAACGTTATAGATTTTCAGTACTGGCAGTGAATATCGGAACACAGCCTACATATTAGCGCTATTTAGCGCTACAGGCTGTTTGCGGAGCTAGATGGTAGCGCTACAAACGCTTTCATGACGTCACTACCCTGGTAACACAATCTTATAGCTCAGATACGTCCCGAAGAAGTGCGCAAGAAATCAGTCCAAATTGCGACAGAGGTGCATAATATCTGTTATTGCACGAGTACTTACTGTACTATTGTAGCAGTCTGCTGTAAGAAGCGACTTTTCGTGCAGTTTTACAGCCGAATTGCAATGGAAAGGTTACCAGGGTAATGAAAGTGTCTGACGTCATAACTTCGCGCTACAAACGCTATTTCTTCCGAGGTAGTGCATTGGTAGCGTTAGCATTCGCGAGTGTTCGCGAGCTCCGTGGACGCTGGTGAACGCGTAGACCAACCAGAACTTTTTTAACGGTACCGGTATGCTTACAATCATCATAGATAATTCCGTCGAAATAAGTCACGATTTAAATAACAAATTGCAGATCGGAATATGCAATCTGAGAGTAGGTCAATTTTAAGTGAAATAAAAAAATTTGGAAAGTAAGGAAAGGGAAACAACTACCGAGATAAAACCAAGTCTGATACTGATATGGTCCTTCCTATTATTGTAACGGACGGTATATATAACAGCATAATTTATATCTTTGCAAATAAAAACTTATAATGTATTATATTAAACATTCGCGTGAAACACGACGAGATATGGGATAGAGCGAAAGCGAAGGATCTCGTATGTTGCGGAGTTAGGATCTGTAATCTAGAACACGTTGAAGTTAGAAAAGGAAAAATTACAAATGGTGTGCATATTAAGGTACTATTTTTTAACACTAACTATTTATAATCACAGGGAATAACATTAGTAAGATATCAGGTTTATAAAACAAAACCCGCGAGCGTCGAAGAATTGAAACAGAAAATAACTGACAAAATGGGTTTGATAACTGTCGACATGTTAAAAAATGTCAGAGATTCTATTTAATTAAGGCTAGCACACTGCTAGCGGTGGAAGCAGGGAGATAATTCGAATATCTGCTGTAATTATCACCAAATGCACGCTCGCGCGCACAGCATACACACACATTCGTACGCATGCACGCATGCACACGCATACACACAAGCACACAGTAGAGAGGGTGTAGAGTCATAAAATACTACGAAGTGACGAACCGTCCTTATCTCTGTTGACACAAACATACATACATACACACAGAGGTGTAAATCCGACCGGGCTATCTCCATGCGGTACACCTTGGATGCTAATGCCAGCGGTACTGAACTTTATCAACCCATATCTCGGAAAGTACTTAAAGGTAGTTTTATTGTAGTATTTTGAAAAGATCTCGATATCAACTACAAGAATATCGAATAAAAAGTGGGGATTCTCATTTAAGATTTTAAAGTTGACCTTGAGAGCAACGTTTTTTATCCCTAAATACCAGTTGCGGTCTAAAAATGATGATTTAGGACCCGAGTTACAAGAATTTAAAACAGAAAAGTGCGTAGGGGCCTCTTAAGCCTACTTAATGCGTGAAATTATGGTTTCAGAGACGTTTTTATTAGAAATGTTTCTTATCGGTACATAATTATGAACCATTTACATACATTTAAAAAATGTCTAGGTAACTTTCCCACTCAAAGTGGGAATGTTGAACTGATATGAAGATAACTGAATAGAAAAGTTTAGTAGTCGGTTCAGTCGTTGTGACTGCTGCTTAGAGCGAAATAAACGCCTTTTCCGTCTCTTGTGGAATTCGCAAAATTGTAGGTAAAGTTTATCCATTCTTATCCTTTCGAATTTAAACTTGACTGGCTAAATTAAGATTGGAAATATCATTACATTGCGTCGAATATCTTACGAAAAATCATTTTCTATTTATCACTTGGCTAATTAACCACCGATAAAATAATTATGCTTATGGAAATAGATTAATTAGCCGTTTTGTTATTATAATGAAACAATAATAATGATCGACATAGAGAATAATTTAAAATAATCGTGGCATATGGAGTATCGTGTTAAAGTGAAAATATATATTAGCCGAGAATGATTTAAAACAGAGAAACACATCTCAGTAATAGTATCTTTCATTATTATTGGAACCGTATTATAATTTATGAAGCATGAATCGTGAAAAATCACATTGTTCAGAAAGTTCGAAAACTGGTTAAGGGGTTAGACCAGTGTAACTGCCTGAAAAATAGAGGTGTCTTTTATAATTTTTTTTAGAAAATTGTGATGAATTAAAGAAAAACGGTTTATACCATTTGATAATGCAACATTTTCCGAATACTTTTATTTAAAAAGTGTTATTAATATTATTAACGAAGTTATTAATTGTCAAGATCATTCGAAAAAACGGTCATCCGCGTTGACAATTTTAAAGTCGTTACAATTTTCGTTACATTATCACTAACAATAAATTTTGATAAGCTGTTTTTTTAAAGTGACACACCATTGTAACGTCGTTAATTACTCGTTTAGCTATAAATTGTAATTAAACATCGCATTATAGCTTTCTATTTTTAAAACCCGCTTGTGCCCGTTCATACATATGTACTGTATGTGTGCAAAGTAAAAGTAACGATAAAAGTAACGATTATATT